>CDEZ01023813.1:0-112954 GCA_000826365.1 Acanthamoeba royreba
CAAGAACCATCTTGCCGAGCTCTCAACGCAAAAGTTCAGCTCGAACGTGGTCGAAAAGGTACGCAAAAGTTCAGCTCTCAGTTTAGCTCGGGTGAGCATTTCTGATCTCGCTTTTATTGCAGTGTTTGAACGTTTCCGATGCCGGCACCAGGGCCTGGATGGTCAAGGAACTCACCGAAACCGATCAGTTGAAGAGCCTCATTCAGGACCCATTCGGCAACTATGTGATCCAGACAGCAATGACGGTGGCCGAGCCGGCGCAGCATGCCAAGCTGGTGGAGGGCATTAAGCCTTTCTTGTATGCCCTTAGAAACACGCCCTACGGCAAGAGGATCCAGAACAAGATCATGAAAGACGCTCAGTCCGAACATAAGCGCCCAGGCGGAGGTCATCCGCACGGCCACGGTGCAGGCGCACAGCCTTTTCCATCACGTAAGTATCCTTCCTCCTTTCTATGTGTGACAGTTATTCACGATCTGACATACCCATCGTTTCCCTTTGTTCTTACCAGGCAACAAGCATATGGTCTACTGAGACTGCGAAGATTGGATCTGATCGCAGAGCTATCGTATAGATGACTACCCGTCAATGCCTCAGCTTCACACTTTTGTCCCTCCTTTGCAGTTCTGCTGGCCTACGACCTCTTCTTCCATTCTTTTCTTCCCTCGCCTTCTCTTTCGGCACGCGACCGTGCATCGGCAGCCTCCATCGCCTCTGCGCCATCTCTTCCATTCATATGTTTGGAAGCGGTCGCGGCTTTCCCGCTTCCTCTTCCTCCGTAACTACGCCTTCGATCGACCGGCCCTCTTGGACGATCAGAAGGCCTCCTTCCGTGCCTCATCGCCATCAAGTCTCCTTCATCCTCTGCGTGTGCTTCTAGTTCCTCTTCCCCTCCGATTTATTTATTGTTACCGGAGACGAAGACGAGGACATGAGGAAGACGAGAAGGAGAGGAAGCGATGCCGAAGCCTCACTCTCTTCTCTCTCTTTGGAGAGGACAGGAGAGGAAAGGAGAGAAAGACGATCATCTCGGCCTGGTCTCTTCTCTCCCTCCCTGGCCGCTCCCGTAACGTACTACCCGAAAAACACTTCATTGTTGTGCTTTTATGTATAGCATCACATGTGACATGAACCTACTGGTGATGGTGACGATGATGTATTCCCCCACACCCAATAAACGTCATCCCCACCCGCGTACATGGCCAGGCCTGATGTGTAGCTGTTCCCTGCCTTGTTGGCTGCATAATATTTGACATATTTACGAATTCCGGACAAAAATTCGAAAGAGCCAACCGAGAAGCAGAAACAACAGATCTCTGTTATGAAACGTTTGCGAATTTATCGCAAGTATTTTACAAGATTTTCGATGACACATACGCGCAGATTCAATTTGCCGGAACGTTTACCGAGTGGAGAATGGGCCTTGCCTGGTGAACCTGCCATCTCATCATCAGGGCCTCCATTCCGTGATTTACAAGGGGTGAGCAGGTTTAAAAGCCTGATGCGCACAGCCTTCTTCCTCACTTCCACCAACTACAGAAACACAACAATGAGCCAGACAGAAGTCGTGATTGGTATCGACCTCGGTACCACCTACTCATGCATTGGATCCTGGCAGAACGATCGAGTCGAGATCATCGCCAACGACCAGGGCAACCGTGTGACTCCCTCCTACGTCGCTTTCAACGACAACGAGCGACTCGTCGGCGATGCGGCCAAGAATCAAGTGGCCCTGAATCCACACAACACAGTCTTCGACGCCAAGCGTCTCATCGGCCGTAACTTTTCCGACCCCTTCGTGCAAGCCGACATGAAGCACTGGCCCTTCAAGGTCGTCCAGAAGTCCGGCGACAAGCCCTTCATCCAGGTCGAGTACAAGGGCGAGACCAAGGAGTTCTCCCCCGAGGAGATCTCATCGATGGTCTTGATCAAGATGAAGGAGACCGCCGAGGCCTACCTGGGTCACCCAGTCAAGTCAGCAGTCATCACAGTGCCGGCCTACTTCAACGACTCCCAGCGACAGGCCACCAAGGACGCCGGCACGATTGCCGGTCTGCAGGTGAGGCGAATCATCAACGAGCCGACCGCTGCGGCCATCGCCTACGGCCTCGACAAGAAGTCCAAGGGCGAGATGAACGTGCTCATCTTCGATCTCGGCGGCGGTACTTTCGATGTATCGCTGCTCTCCATCGATGAAGGAGTGTTCGAGGTCAAGGCCACTGCCGGTGACACTCACTTGGGCGGTGAGGACTTTGACAATCGCATGGTGAACCACTTCATCCAGGAGTTCAAGCGCAAGCACAACCAGGACATCACCGGCAACGCCCGGGCTGTCCGTCGCCTACGCACTGCCTGCGAGCGTGCCAAGCGCGCCCTCTCGTCGGCCACGCAGGCCAATATCGAGATTGATTCGCTCTTCGAGGGCATCGACTTCTACAGCAGCATCACTCGCGCTCGCTTTGAGGAGCTCTGCGCCGACCTCTTCCGTTCGACCATGGACCCTGTCGAAAAGGTGCTTCGCGATGCCAAGATGGACAAGCGCTCCGTGTCGGAGGTCGTCCTCGTTGGCGGTTCCACGCGTATCCCCAAGATCCAGCAGCTCGTCTCGCAGTTCTTCAACGGCAAGGAACCGTGCAAGTCGATCAACCCTGACGAGGCAGTCGCCTACGGTGCCGCCGTACAGGGCGCCATCCTGAGCGGCGCTGCAACCAACAGCTCGGTGCTCAACGACGTGGTGCTCATCGACGTCACACCTCTCACTCTTGGTATCGAGACTGCCGGCGGCGTGATGACTGCACTGATTCCACGCAACACCAACATTCCGACCAAGAAGACGCAGGTCTTCTCCACCTACGCCGACAATCAGCCTAGTGTGCTCATCCAGGTCCACGAGGGCGAGCGTGCCATGACCCGCGACAACAATCTGCTCGGCAAGTTCGAGCTCTACGGCATCCTTCCTGCTCCCCGCGGAGTGCCTCAGATCGAGGTCACCTTCGATGTCGATGCCAACGGAATCCTCAATGTCAGTGCTCTGGACAAGACCAGCGGACGTTGGGAGAAGATCACCATCACCAACGACAAGGGCCGCCTCTCCAAGGAGGACATCGACCGCATGGTCCAGGAGGCCGAGAGGTACAAGCAAGATGACGAGAAAGTCAAGGAGAAGGTCGAGGCCAAGAACTCGCTGGAGAACTACGCCTACACCATGCGCAACACCATCAAGGACGAGAAGGTCTCCTCCAAGCTGAGCAGTGACGACAAGGCCAAGCTCGAACAAGCCGTGGAGGACGCCATCAAGTGGCTCGACGCCAACCAGACCGCTGAGAAGGACGAGTTCGAGCACAAGCGCAAGGAGCTCGAGGACGCGTGCACACCAGTCATGGTTAAGATGTACCAGGCCGGCGCAGGAGCTTCGGGATTCCAGGGCACCGGTGCTGAAGCTCGGGCGGACCCCACATTGATGAGGTCGATGAGTAAGCCAACTTGTACACTATGACGTGATATATATCCAGAAAATCTCTTCACAACCACAAGTGTTACAATTGGCCACAATTGATTGGCCTTTGCATTCTCACGAAACCTTGAAATTGTTGGGAAAAAGGAGCAAAAGGAGGGAAAAGGCGATCCCATAAGGAAAAAAGAAAGAGCAGGGCGAGGGTTCAAGTAGAAGCAAGGGCCTGTTGAAGAGGTGGACCTCCCGCAAGGGAGGATCCATCTGTTAAAATTGGAACGATACAGAGAAGATTAGCATGGCCCCTGCGCAAGGATGACACGCAAAATCGAGAAGATACCCCACTTTTTTTTGTACCCCTCCGTCTGAGACTGCGCATCCCCAATGAAAACATGCACCTCGTGAGCCAGCCACTTGAGCTGGCCCACATGGCGCCTACCGCAGCCAACAACGCCTGCTGGCCACTGCAGACTGCTACCTCCTACACTAGGACTGCCCTTCAAATACCCGGTCTCCCTTCACAGCTCTCTGTCGTGTACTGTCCATCACTCCCGAATGGGTGAGGATCATTTGAGTTTCCCGCCAAAAGTAACGGTCATGGGTGAAATTTGTTTTGAATTATGCAGAAGATTTGCCAAACTTAAATACAAAGACACCAAGGGAAGAGATCAATGGGTGATGAGCTAATCTTTGCGGGAGTGGAGGCAGGGTACTGCGATCGTCCTCACTTTGCCACTCTTGACCCAAAGCTGCAAGCAAGATCCCAATTCACCAAAAATAAATCCAATAGACTCGAAATATAAAATGAAATAATTATAAATTAAAAAAAAAGCTATGACTGCAAGTACCCACTTATGACAAATAAGAAAATAAAGAAATGAAAAATAGGAGCTAATAGGTACCTTTGTGTGGGATGACCTCTCTGTGGGTAGGGGCACTTCCATTTCAGTTGGCCTGGCGAGGGGGTCGGCTGATGCCATCTTTGCGCGTGCCAACTTTCCCACAACCACGCCGGACGAGACGCTCGGTAGTGTTGTACGTACATGACAGCGGCGAGTGCACTCGTGAGTGTGCAAGCGAGCCTTGACTCGCAGTGAAACTGACTGCACAGTGTGGCAATGTTGTGTGTTTCGTTTCGTTTCGATGTGGACGCAGGTCGCGTGGCTGAGAGAGCAGAACGAGAAGACGCCCTTCCATGCGCTGGGGATCGCGTGCTTTGGACCGGTTGATCCGGATCCCCAGAGTCCCACGTACGTCATTCGCAGGAGAAGCGGAAGGCAGCGGGGAGAGGCGAAGGGCCGCTGATTGCAGCTGTTGTGCGTGCAGATACGGATACATCACGACCACGCCGAAGCCTGGATGGGGCAATGTAGACGTTCTTGCCCGCTTCTCTGAGTTCAAGGTGCCTACGGTACGGAATGGCCATCCACGGTGTGGATTCTTGCTGCAGCGCTAACGTTGTTCCTTCGGTTGATGTGGTCTTACAGGTATTCGAAACCGACGTGAATGCTCCTGCGGTTGCTCACATGACACACTTTGGCCATTCGTACGTGTTTCGTGTAACAAATCAACAGTGAAGGTGTGTACTTGACCTACTTACCTCTGCATTCTCATGTACTAGATCATGTGCCTACATCACTGTGGGCACAGGTGTGGGAGTTGGCCTGGCCGTAGAGGGGAAACCCGTGCATGGACTTTTGCATCCTGAGATGGGCCATATCTTGTACCGTGCCTTTCTTTCTTTAACAAGCAGGACTGAACTCATGGAGGTTGCAGTGTGCGTATTGCTAAAGGTGATAACTTCGAGGGAACGTGTCCATTCCACGGTGCCTGTGTCGAGGGTCTGGTGGCCAGGTAATGTGATTGATGTTATTTACTGGTGCCCAGCAGGGATCCTTACCAATCGGTTCCCTTGCGCAGTGGTGCACTTGCCAAACGATTTGGGGTTGAACGCACAGACTTAGCGAGTGTTGCTGATGATAGACCTGAGTGGGACACTGTCGCATACTACCTCGCCCAGCTCTGCGCAGGGCTTGTGCTCAGCGTGTCACCACATAAGATCATCATGGGCGGCGGTATTATGCAACGCGTACGTCAACACCCGTGTTGGTCTCAGTTTGTTCAACATGTACTCACCTCAAACACAGCCTACGATCTTGCCCATGGTGCACAAGCATGTACTTGCTCTGCTCAACGGATACATCAAAGTTCCAGCGATAACGGGTACGTGCCAAGCGTTCTCTATCCATTTACAACTAACCAACAACCTTTGGCAAAGACGGCATCGACAAGTACATCACGCTGTCCCCCTTCGGAGGCAACGCCGGTCTCGTGGGGGCGTGCGAGATCGCTCGGCTTGCGCTTGGCTCTCACAAAGGATGAGGGAAGTATATCATCCCCTTCTCAGACGGAGAGAGCAGTCAGTGCTTTACCCAAACCGGCTTTGGTGATATCTCAACTCCTGTTTTTCTTTGGACCTCCGTGCCGCTTCACAAATAAGGATAAAAAGGGAGACGCCAAGGACTCGAGTGGCGGGTGTGGATGATGGTGGGTGATGGTGGGTGATGGTAGTGATGATGGTGATGATGGAGTCTGTTCAAAGGTGGGGAAAGGTCAGTGAATGATTTGGAATTTACTCTCTTGCTCAGAGGGGAGGGGGTAACACAAGAAGAGGGGATCTGATCTCAGGCACTAGGGAGTGTCTGCTTGATCTCGTATTCCCTCTGGTGCCTGGCGGCGTCACGGACGGCCTTTTCGTACATCGCCTTGTTCCTGACTTGATTGTATCCGCTGCCTGAGTTGTTGAAGCTCGTAGCGGCCCTCTCCCCAAAAGAAGCTGAACCTTGCGTGTTGCCCATGATGCTGGTAAGCTTACTTCAAGTTGGCTGGTGTACTGGGGTAGAAGGATAGAATGCTTTTTGTCTCAAAGGGCACTGATGGCCAGGCCGCAAGTCGACAAACTGACGTGCAGGGCGTTGGTTGGTTGGAACCACGGTCAGGTGTGGTCAGTCCTGTGTCCGCCACCTTAAAAAACATACTCTGGATCTCGAGAGCTTTACGTACCTTCTTCCCTTCTCGTTGTGGAGGGCATCAAGCAAGTCCTCCGCACAGGTTTGTTGCGCCACCATCAGTGATGGACTGATGGTGGAGAAACTTGTAGCTCAAATCAATAACAGAGGGACACTGAGTGGGTATGTGGAGCGAGTATGTGGGTGAGTACAACTGCACCATACAATGTTGATGGGTGCGCTTCTCAGGCTTGGGCAGTGTTATGGGCGGGTGATGAAGGAAGGGCGTTCTTCTTGAGGAGGCGCGCTTAGGTGTGAAGGAATTACTGCCTGGCCCACAAAAGCAACAGATCAAACCCATCATCCTCCTACCTATTGACCACGGAGGCCCTGTGGAGGCTGCATGACTCCATGCTCTTCCTGTCCCTCAGTAAGACAAGCTACACCATGGTCTCTTTCCTTTATCGGTAAACTAGTTTCTCTTCTTTACTCTTCTTCTGTTCTGTTACGTGTGTTCATCTTTTTGAAGAAGAAGGTATGACAATGAAGAACTGGGCCCAAGTTCTCAACATTAACCTGCTTCAGTTGCATGCCCCGGCTTGATGGTTCTTCTTCTTGTCGTCACCACTGACAGCCATGGCGAAAAGCGTGTAGAGGGAGTCCGTGAGTTGTGTCGCCGCTTCATGGAGTAGGAGCGCAGTCTCGATAGTCCTCGCGGCCTCTTGAGAAACATCATCGCCCACCTCTGGCGGGAGATGAGCTGGTCCGGCGTTGCAGGTTGGGGAGAGCCTAGAACGAGCCAAGTTCAGGACATAAGTACACTGCTCCCGTACCTCCTCCAACTACCACATGAAGATGGATGTCAGCACACGCGGATTCCTCGAAGATTCTCCGAACTTGGTAGGAGAGAGGAGGAAACCTTGGATACAAAGGCAGCGTGGTGGACTCTCTGGCCGTGGTTTGGTTGGTTCATGGCGATGGTGATGGTAGGGTTCTCTCTTGCAAGGTTGGGAGGGGTTGTTGGTGGTGTTGTGGGTAGATGAAGAGAAGAAGAGTCTTCACCACCCAAGTGTTTGCTTCGTCACCCACTAATGAGTCAGCAGCTAGCAAGAGAGTGGGAATTCTTGTGTACAGGATCATGTTCCTGTTTGCCATAGACAGGCAGTTTTGTGGTCACCCAGGCAAGGGTAGTGGTCACTGAGGTAGTAGGGCTGAGCAGAAAAGGAGCGTTAGGGGGAAAGCTACCTGTCACATGTTACAGGCGCCGAATCAAGAAAAGAATATTGACGGGGTGGTGATATCAGGTGGACCAGTCAAGATGAAGATCTTCCTTAGCCGCCGACCACGTGTATGCTAGGAACAAGCAAAGAAGGAGTGGGAGGAAAGGTGACCTGTTGCACGTAACAAGACAAGAATGAAGACCCAGGTGTGATCTCGGTGCATTAAGTGTGGACCAGTCGGAAAAAGAGATCTAACGTGGGAAACCTCGCAGTGACAGTATGATGACAAAGGAAGGTAAAAACCACGAAAGGTAGTATCGGTAAACTGAGCGTGTTAAAGCAAAAGCTCCAATGGCATCTACCATTCAGATAAACCTATCGTCATGTCGTGCTTCCATTATTTTTACCGTTTTTGGTCCAGGATCTATCATGGATAAACCTATCATGTCATCAAAATTGGCGATTTTGCATCCGTTTTTGCATCCTGTGATCGGCACAGTTGGAAGGATCCCATGCCCGCGTGATTTCCTCCTCACTCGGCAGTTGCAAGGCTGTTGCCTGGTTAACCAGGAGACCAATGCGTGGAAGGACCCATCGTAAGGGTAACGTTGTGCGCGTGTGGTCGTTGTGATCCACGAGTCCACGTAAGCACATACAGATGTTTAGTGGAGACGACAGGACCGAATCCAGAAAGAGAAAAGAGAAAGGGAAGGATTGGAAACTCCTGGTCTCATGGTAGGTCTACAGCGACGGTCATGTGGTGAGATACCCAACAAAGTCCCTGAATTCACTTCCTTCACGTGGACAAGGATAGGCTGCGTTCTCTGGAACCACAGTGGAATGTCAAGCGGCGGAACCTGGATGAAGACTGACCTTCGCGGTGGGTTCGATCATATTCAGAGTTGAGTGTCTTTGTAGAGGGCATCAACGAGCGTTCCTTTTCCCGGTTGGGGCCATGTCTGGTGTGGTACTGAAAGAAGAAGTGCTCCAGATCACTTGAGAGTAAGGTGTCAATGATACAGACGTATCTCATCTGCTTCGGGGTTGGAAGGTGGCATAGCCCATAGCCTCATATGACAAGAGGCAAGCAATGAGCTCAAGTCGCTTGGGCGAGGATCCACGCGAAGGTCCGATGGTGCCCGTTCCTTATGATCAATGCGCCAAAGTTGGCCAACAAGCGCACCGCTCTCTATAGTGCTTCCCAGCTGGACCTCATCAAGTCTGACATGCACACTGACCAACTCTCCCCTCTCGGTCGTGATGAAGCTGTATTCAACATGGTAGTAGATGCGCGCAGATCCGGCATTACCTCACGTCAACGACCGAAGTGGCACGACATTTGCACTATTTCGAAGCAATTTTATAATTTCCAAATTATTTCGAGAACGTCAGGAAAACGCGAGCGCCGTCTCTGTCGTTTGCTTTGTCCTTGAGGGCAAATTGGATCCGATGCGCAGCAGGCGCCGCGGGCACGAGTGCTAACGTGCGTACGGGACCTGGCCGAGGAGAACTCTCCATCCCTTCATCCACATCGTCATCTTCATTGCGGCATTATTCCTGTCTCTCTCTACTCCCATTGCAAAGCGCATCTTGCATCGAATTTTGATCACTTTACACAATTGAAGAAATGGAAAATTTCAAATTTGGCCCAAAGGCCGCATTGATGAAGTCATCTCCAGCTGCCACCTCCATCCTCGGCCCTCCATCTTCCTCCTCCTCGACTTCTTCTACGATTGATCCCAGAAATGCGGCTCAAATGCCTCTACACAAATCGACATCCCATGTCGTCTCGAGTAGCGCCGACATGGAGGATGCATCTTTGTCGTCTACTTCTACATCCTCGCAGGCAGCAGAGGGCACAAAGAAGACGAGGACGAAGGCCAAGGCCAGTGGCAGCGCTGGCGAGGATGCGGCTCCCTCGTGGATGGGCTCGGGCAGCGAGTGGAGCACCACAGCGGGTGTACCACGTGTGCGGTCGGGACATCTGATTGTAGAAACCATGCACGGCGAATGGGTGCGACGCCATTTCTATTTTATTTTTAATTAATCTTTAGCTTTTAATTTTATTATTATTTTATTTTAAGCTGAATAATTATCATTAATTTACGAATATTACGAATACCAAGTAGATCATTTTTAAAGTCATATTAATAAAAGTGGAGCTGACAATTCTTTTACGTGTGCAGTTTATTGTGTCTACATTGGTGGTACGGAGGGACACCACCATAATCAGTATTCATCCCGAGACGGGGCAGCTTCAGTTCGCTGGAGTAAAGGGGAAAGATGTGTTTCTCAACGAAGGTGAAGCACTAAGCCACTTGAAGTCACGCTACCAACTCAAGACTGCGATGTACGGAATAGCATACATCAACCGCCTTTAATTGTTGATCATTCTCTAACTCTGATTGGTATACAGTCGAGCTGATGCGCTGTTGGGTTATGTCTGCCTACAATCCGTAGGCGCTGCGTGGCTGGTAGCAGCGACAAAGGTGCTGAGAAGATAATATAAATGGTGAGCGATGATCAATTTCTCAACTTGATGCAGGTGAGACGAGACATGCGACTTCCTGGCGGCCACAGCGTGTTTACAATAATGGAAGCTAAATGGGTGAGAATGGATCTGCGCTATCTGTGTTCGCCAAACAAGTATGATATCAAGCTTGTTTCTTCGATGCTTTAGCTCTTAATACGATTGTGTCCGCGATTGCAGAACTGAGGCCAAGAACATGGAAATCATGCAAGAATTTCCGCTGGAGGGTCTTCACTTCTACTGTGAAACCTTTGACATCACAAGGCCTTATCCGTCATCCCATCCAGTGGATCTGTACAACGCCGCTATCCTTTTTCCTATCTTTGCCAATTGTCTCACGCATTAGTGCAGGTATTGCGCTGAGTACTGCTGGAATGATTGGCTAGCATCTCCATTTCAGAGGTAATCTTGCATAACACTATAGGACTTCAAGGCCTAAACCGCCAATTTTTTACTCAGGGAGGGGCTACGCATGTGGTGTGTCATCCTCTTGCAAGGAGTGGCCCTCACCAAGGTCATAGCCATGGGACAGAACAAGCCCTCAGGTAAAGGCGACACGTTACGCTTGCCGACCCTGTTCGCGTTGAAGTTTATGTAGGAGTGTGCACCGTCAGTTCACCTAGGAGTTATTTCGCGCAAGAGTTGTGTCAATGCTGGAACGCGTTATTTTGCACGAGGATTGAACAAGGCTGGCGGTCCAGGCAATGAGTCCGAATGTGAACTACTGATGTGGACAACATCACCGCACTCTGATGTGGTACGTACATTGATTTCCGTTATTATTGCGGCTGTGACACTTACGCAATTCTTTAAAGATAAACTGGCGTTCTTTTTTATGGCGACGGGGCACGGTACCTATTTGGTGGCGTTCAGAAATGAAGTCGGTATGTATCCTCTAAAGCCCAAGCAATAAGGAGAATCTTACCTTTGCATCAAGGTTGGAGAGTCACGGGTGGTGATAGAAGCCGAACATCCCTTTAAAGGATCTGAAAAATACTACGCAGGCCTCATACGCAGACACGGACCACACCCCTTCACTATTTGCAACATGCTTCGAGTTGGGGCAGTACACGAGGAATCGACTTTAACTGAGGTGTTCATTTCGTAGCCTCATCTATCTAGCTCATTCGCTCACTTGATTAATCTCCAACAGTTTTTTGAACGCTCACTCGATGAAGTGAAAAAGTTCATGCCCCTGGAAGTTAAGGTACGCAGGCGAGGACGGCGATAGGACCACTATTTCGAACACCCTCATAATTACTCTTTGCAGATGATCAAGTTTGACTGGCACCATAACCTGAAGCAAATGGGATCACAAAAGGCGATCGAAACACTATGGGCTCTCCTTAGATCATCCGTACAGAATGTGGGCCTTACTGCTGGCCAGATAAGGTTTAAGCACCTCTCTGACCTTCTATTATTCTTACTAACATTCGCTTCTCTCCCAGTCTGGTTGATGTGCGCGAGGATGAAGATGAAAATGATCAGGACTCGGAAGGGGAAAGTGGAACGCGAGATGACTACGTTGGCTCTGCAGAAGAAGGGCGAGGGCGGATGTACTTTCGATGGATCAAACGACAGAAGGGGTTCATACGATTCAACTGTGCCGACAGCCTTGATCGAACTAATGTGGCCACATTTTGTATGTCCTCTTCATTGTGGCTGATTTGTAGCCTCTGGCACTGATCACTCTTTTCCTCAGTTCATTCGTGGCAAGTTGTGGCGGAGATGTGCAGGCAGCTGGGTGTTTTTGATGATAAAGGTGATCCAACAGAAGAGTGGGGACACTACGATCTCGAGCTTCCTCAGCTAGCTGCACGCATCCCTGCGGCTATATTGGGGCCTCTCACAGAGTTTTTTGGTAGATCCACCTAACCTCCCATAGCTTAAGTGCTCTTCTGATCATGGTCTCTTCTATCAGTTTTTATGGGCGATGTTATTTCGGTTTTGTATACCAACTCGCCTGCCATGCACAGCTCTCTGATGCGAGAATATTCGCCTAATGTTGCAGCCCCTAGGGCTAACGCTATTATTGTACATAGGATTCTGAATACTCCGCACGGCATCACGGCTCACATCTTTCGTTATACAGGCTATTCAGCGACGCTATCAAAATGTAGTTAAGGATTCTACTCGACAGCTGCAATACAATATGATACTTGGTCGAAAGCTGTACTTCTCCCCTTTCACATTATGCCAGCAGATGACTTACTTGAGCGTTGTTTAGGGCTAGCTCGTTTCCTTCACTCGTTCCAGGACGTTCTCGGTTTGAGTGTGTGAGCGGCTATCCAGCCTTCTTTTTGAAAACAGTGCCATCTCCATTCTCTTATCTGAACCCAGAAACTTGGCTACTTGTATGTATGACGTCGACCAGTTTTTTCGTGCCTTCGTTCACTCTTTTCCATGGCACAGGCTGACAAAATCACCAATGAGCCATTTACTTGGATCTGCCCAAGAGGATGTGACGTTCTTGAGGTACATCTCGCATTAATGAACGTGCTAAGATGTCGGAAATGGCTCATTCGTTTCTCGAATCTCTCTCAGTTGTACATAGTTCTCCGACGCAGTTGCGATCTCAAGGAGTTCGCCATTACCATTGTTGGTGGCGCCGGAGACGCGGCTTATCCCCTATATCTTGACTTATTTATTGGCCCATACCTGGATCAACTAAGGTAAAGATCACGTTCGTTAGGTCACTTGTACACAAACTCACTCTTGCCTTTGCAGTATTGTGATGCAGGACCTGCGAATTCCTCGAGTGACTGCCGGCACAAAGCTATACTACGAAGTCCCTTCTCACATGTGGGCCGCCTACGAAGGGCCCTCAATTTACGATTTTGGAGGTAAACTTTAACGTTTTGGACATTAGACGTGCATTTACAATTTATTACTCTACAGATGCTGGTGGTAAACGACCAAAGACTCGTGTCGTGCAGTTTCGTTTCCGTGGCCTATCGACAAACCAATACATGACCATCGGAAAGGTAACGAGCGAACCCTCCTCCACCACTTCCACATACAGAGAGCACTGATAACCAAATTACAGATTCAACTTTACGGCATGGTTCCTCAACCTCGTGAGTCGCCAGAGATGGCCTATGTACGGCTGGTCTACCTTCAGAGTTCTTTATTCCGTTGATAATGCTCATCCGTCATCTCAACTGTGCAGGAAAGAGTTGCGAAGACGGAAATCCACAGTAAGGTGAAAGGAGTTCTGCAGGCTCTCAGCACCGACAAGGATTACGATGAAGATGTATTCGACTACAGCACTGATGAAGACGAAGAAGAAGAGCTTCTTACCGGTAAGCACAAGAAAAAGAACGGTCTTCAGCTCAAAACTGAGTCATCCGCTAAACGAACAACGGATATGGTTCGTTTCTATGTACTCTCTTTAGCTTGACAGATCATTAACCGAGTACTTCACATGTTAGGTAGTTGATATGTTCGACGTTACACCAGCATTTCAAGGAGAGGAGGAAGATCTTCCCAGATCTCGTTCTGCCTCCATAGCCATCTCGTCATCCTCAACCGACACCTCACCACGGAACCTCCTTGTGGGTGGTGTTATGCGCGACTTCACTATCGTGGGAAATCGAGCTGTCCTTCAGCCAGATGAAAAACCAGAGGGTATTCTGCTGTTTTGGATGAAGCGTCTCATCGACACCTCTAACATTTGCTCCTTAGATATTTATGCTGAAACCATACGGAGCCTGCTTCTCACGAAAGGAGAAAAGGCACTTGACTTCACCGATACTCTAGAGCTCGAATACTTGCGACTCTCCTTAGGCTTGAGCACTGCGCAGAGGGATCAGATACTTCTGAATCTTCAGCAAAGTATCTTCTCCTACAACCCTTGTAGATTCGTCTTTCTCCATGACGAGAAAGCCGAAGCCTCAATGCGCCGAGCCGCCAAGAACAAGTCGCCGAATACGTGCCACGGATGTAAATCTTCGTTAGGCTTCTTTTCCATCGGCGTGTCACAGTGCTACTATTGCCATAACCGGTTCTGCTCCAACTGTTTCGGAATTCCCACCAAGATCATCGAGTATATGTGGGATAAGCCCCAGCCTGTGTGCAAGCGCTGCCACGGACAGCTGGTTAGACAGGCAGAGCTACTCGCCTACATACAACAAGAGATAGGCACGGCCCTCCATGTAATACTGTATGCTCACGAGTTACTCATATTCGATTGCAACAGGCAAGCAAAAGGACACCATGCCCAAGGACGAGGAAGCCCGCGAGGAGGTACGGCCTTCTTCCTGACTGTACTCCAGTACCGTTTCTCACTCAGTATTAGCTTATCCAAGCTGTTCACGAGGCCGTGCCCTCTGGAAGTCGGTCCACAAGTCCAACGGATCTTCAGCGAACGTTTTTGGATCTGCAGGCACGATTGGCGTTTTCATCAATGCCCACGACGGTGTCTCTTGCGGAGTATCCATCTGCTACCATACTCTTGTATGTTGTATGTACCCTTCTCGCGAGTGAACCGAAAACTTGCTAATGGCAATGTGGCTCGCGATACTACAGCCAACTCGATCGACCTCAGCACCAATCGAAAGTGTGCTGATTTCGGAGCATCTTCACGTGTCCTCTATTATTAATCAAAAGGTACCAGTCCAGTAACGAACATATATCAAAGGAGGAACTGATCTTGTTCTGCACGCCTTGTAAAGAATGTTGCCAGTTTTTGGAGTGCCCCGGTGGGAACGGAGTGTGTTGAAGTACGGATTGCACTTTCTGAGCCATCTGTTGTTAGGTCCTTTTCCGTTGTGGTAGACCAGCTCGGGTACGATGGCATCCAGACACGACTCCATAGAAGCTTTGGTGTAACGATCATTGTTTTTATGAACTTCCTGCAGATACACTGAAAGTGACGCACCAGTGTTGACGCTGCTGGCTGGCCACTCGATTTCAGATTGGCGAAACATTGGGTCATGGAATCTTGCCAATTTCACTCACCTACTTCCAAATGTACGTATCCTCGATGTGTATATTCAATGACCAAGCTAATGAGCGTTGCAGGGCAAGCGGGGAATACCACGGCATGAGTACCTTACATTCGAATTAGAACGACCAGAGGAATGCAGGCTCCTGTCTTTCATTGTTCGGCTTCCGCATGCCTCGGCTGCAAGCCCTCTTGACAGCAACGGTTGCAACGGGGATGCACGTCATACAGAGAGGGAGAAGCAGGAAGAAGCTACTGAGAGTGGAGCGGAAAGTTCAAGAACGGCAGAATCAGCGGCTTGGGCACCGTTCCTTCACTTGGGTCGTCTGCGGATATATGGCCATGTGCTCGACGATGAATTACGATTTAAGCTCGAACAGCGCGAGCAGAAATCTCAACGCAGAGGCTCTCGACTGTTGACAACAGACGAAAGTGAGGTCATGGAGGAGGTAGCGTCATCACCGAAAGACCCGCTTGACGAGTTCTCGGCATCCCTCAAAGCAGATAATTCTGCTTCTTTGGCGGACATGCAGGCGGTGAAGCGACCGATGCGCATTGGTCTTCCCTTGTGTACGTACAACCTCTCCCCTACTACAGCACAGCAGTTCCAATAACAAGAGTGTATAGTTTCCTATGGACGCGACACTTCATCCTCAGTGCCGCAGACGACAGGAACATCTGGCAGTGCCTCTCAGCAGAGTTCTTCGGCTGTATCCGCTTCCATCTTACCTTCGGGAACATCGGCTGCTGGTGTGGCGTCGTTTTTGGCCTCACTACCATCTCCACTCTCCTTTACTTCGCCATCAACGACATCGGCACTTCCTCGCGACCTTCCACTCTCGGGTAAGGAGCGCGCGCTCTACGATCAAATCATGAACACGCCATCACCCAGGGTATTTAAGCATAGACTACTACAGGTGGTGTACGAGGCACTTACGCACTTCATTTTGTAGACATACAACCAGGTCACTCCTGTGTGGGCGCAGTATAGGAACGGCAAGCAAATGATCGACCTTTGTATTGAGTCCAGCAATGTCTCCGGATTTGTTGCTCTTGTTCGTCACGGTGAAGAGGGCGTTTTGTCTCAAGTACCTATCCACCGTCTTTCGAGCTTGCATCCGCTTCTAACCGCCACTGCAGGTGAAGCTGATTCGCGTGTTGGCCATTGTGACGGGAGAGTCAAAAGGCGAGATCATTTCGTTCCGACCGATCGGTCGATTTGTCCTTCCCAAGACCCCAGCGCGAACTTACCTGTGCTTTGAGTTCAGCTCTTCATCGCCTTCGTCGCCTTCTTCTCCCTCTCCACCTTCTTCGCCCACTTCGGCGTCGACCCTCCCGCCTCTACCTTCTCCTACGTCAACGCCGCTCCGTGCGAACATCCTCACCTTCCAGTTCCTCTCCAACTACGGCGGACGAGAGACGCAGCCACCCAAGATCTATCTCTTCAACGCTAGCAGCAGCAGTGCCCCTTCAACGTTGGATTGAGCAGTGCATAAGGCCAGTGCGGTACGCACATTATGATTTTTCCAAGATGCAACAATAACATCACAAAATAAAAGCAATTAGTACATTTAAATATTTCAATTGAGAAGAAAGGGAAATATCGAAATTTGGTATGTGACGGTTACGAAAAGAAGAAAAACCAAACGTAATCAGCGGAAGCGCATCAACACAAACCCCAAGCCTCCTCTTAGGGGGACGAGGCACACGGCCGTGCGGTGCCCGCTTTGGTACCTTTCGCCCTCCTTGCCGGGGGAATGCACAGTGGTGGCTGACACTGCCCATATGCCAGTAGAAGCTGCGAAAGGAAAATGGCAACGCATCACGCCGACCAGGCGCAGGAGCTCATTGAAGAGCAACGCATGCGAGGCATGGATAAGGAGCTGATTCGCCGATTGTCCAACCGCGACTTTGCGAAAGGCCAGCGCCTGGCCAAGGAGAGACGCTGGGAGGCTGTGCAGATAAAGGTTCTCAGCGTGCAACGTGCGCACTCTTGGGCTCGCATACTCACGATGCCGTGCTCTAGACTTTCAAAGCATGGATCAATCATCACCTCACGCCCAGAGGCATTAAGGTGAACGACTTGGATAATGACCTTAAGTACAGGTTCCTCTCTTCTGTGTGCACTGTTCCTGTGCTTAGGGTTACCTTAGGTCTGGCGTTGTACTGCTCAACTTGCTGGAGGTCCTCACTGGTCAACGAGTGACGAAACGCGACCTGAAGCACGACCTTGCACGCGAGATAGAAGTTCCTTTTGCGTTAGCTGTACTGCTAGCTAGCCTCCTTCACCCGGGTAAGTGCAGACGCTCACACCGTGCATGGATCAGAACCTTCATACGGCTCTCGACTTTATCGAACAAAACATTGGGCTGCGGCTTGTTAATTGTTCAGCTGAGGGTACCCTCTCCATCAATATTTGTTAGAGGGGAAAGCATCTCATCTGGGCTCGTTACACAGAAATTGTCAAGGGCAATATCAAGATCATCCTAGCTGTTCTTTGGGTTCTAATCCGCAAGTTTCACGTTGTTGATCCTGTTTTGCGCAACGCTTCAAGCAATGGTGACTGTCTACTCCAGCATATGTATCCACATCAGTCGACTTACTAACTCGCCTTTCGCGTTAGTGGGTGATTCATCTGAGCTGCAGATGGCCGCAGAGAAGCACCTGATGGCATGGGCACGGGAGAAGTCACGTGGCCTGGTTGACATCACAAACTTCACGAGCAGGTGTGCCGCTTCTGTCCTGCTTTCCCTTGTCGCACACCTCTAATGTGAATTCTTCCAGTTTCCAAAACGGCCTCGCGTTCTGTGCACTTCTGCATCACTATCGACCAGATCTCATCGACTTCCATCATCTGACTGTTCGGTTCCCCCTCAATCGCCTATGATGTTACACTGGCTCAACCGTGCCCTGCAGGACGATCCCAAAACCAACCTGGAAATAGCCTTCAACACCGCAGATGTGCACTTTGGAGTTGCACGGTACGTCAACTCTCCCATGAAGTATCTTCTGCGCTCAACTTCTGCACTTGGGCAATGTTTGCAGCTTACTTGATATAGACGACGTCATTGCTTACCCAGAGGAGATGTCTATCCTCATCTATGTGGCGTCTCTTTATCAAGGTACAACCTAAGCTTCAGCTCTCTTCTATTGCATCTCATCGTTGTACGTAATGTAGAGATGGAAAAGGACGTAGAGAAGCGGCGCAGGCTCCGCATCTCATTCATCAATCCACTTAAGGTACCCTGAAGTGTGGAGCGAAGTAGAGTGGAGTGTTGCAGTCACTTATTATTCGACACCTTTCCGTCTTTGTTGCCGCTGGGCAGGCCATCCAAAAGAAGTCGAAGGATAAGGAGAAGGAAGGAACCTCTCCACGACCTCCCGAAGCTTCGCACAGGCGGAAGGGAAGCAAGAGTTTCTTCTTCATTGGCGTCCGCGAGCGAGACAATGGGAGCAGTGATGAGAAAGAAAGTATGACAAACAGTGGTGATAACGTCGTCAAGGAGACGGACCGGAGGACGTCTAGAGTCTCCTTCTCTCCACGCGGAATACCACCTGAACGACGGACCGACACCTCATCGAGCATCGGTGACAGCGCGAAGGAAGAACCTCAAACCCATCCCATGAGTTCCAGCGGCGACTCCTCTTTTGTCGAGATGAGCGACAATAGTCTTCTTGCTTTCAAGTCCTCCGAAAATGACTGGAGCATCTTAGGGAAGAGTGGATCGCGACCGGGCCGTGCATTCTCGTGGAGATCACGAGGCGATAGCGACGACACCGCTAAGTACAGTGAGCAGCGGTGGAAGTCCATCTTCGCATCAAGCACATTGCTGAGCTTTGGGCGTTCCAACGGCCTCAGACGATCGAAAAGCGGATCCTTGGCTGGTTTTGAAAATCAACAGCTCGAACGCGAGCGTGAGAAGGAGGGAAAGGGTAGCATAAGCCGTGGGAAGCGAGTGCTGCGGATGGCCTCCTTTTCGAACTTACGGAAGGGCCGAAGAACCAGCCTCGAAACGCGTGATATTACCGAGAGAGATCGAAAACGAGGCAACGCAGATGACTCAGCCGGCAACATGGCACACATCGCCGGTTCCTCGCCGCCATCGCGCAGCGGATCATTCTCAAGTTCGGGATCGAACTCACAGGCAGGTAGTCGACGAGCAAGTCTACTTGGTTCCGCCGCATCTTCCGTTCCAGGCGTACAGGAAAAGTTGAGACGGGCGAGCGATAGCACGCTTATGGCAGCTCCGCTTGAGGTCAGACGGTCTGCCGCCATTTCCTCTTCCCCGCTCACCACAGAGTACGGAAGCCGAGGCAATCGATCACGTTCTTCTTCATCCACCAAGCTGGCTGAGGCTAGCACCAATAATTCAGAGTCTGGAGCAAGGTGAGCATCTTGCAACTTTCGTATGCATGAAAACCCTAACCACATGCTGCAGGCCTATGCCCAGCCCTCGTTCACGCCAGCATAACGGATCAGCAAGCATGCGATCATCAGGCCACCTGGTACTGAGTCTAAACATATATAGAGACACAAATGCGCCGTCGCTAAACCCCCATATTGTCGCAGGAGCGCGACCTCATTGAAAACAGGGACGGCCGAAGCAGCACAGGGAACTCCAGCCCTCGCAATGTAGAAGGGGACAAAGGCCAAAACAGTGGTATACATGACGCCTTCGAAGCTCTTGAGAAGGTCTACGCATCGCTCTCCATCCAAGGTACATCACTGCACGGAGCACTGCTCAGCGTGAAGCTTGTGCTGTTGCATTCAACCTCATCTTTTCCTCGCTTCTGTATGACCGTAGACAAGCAGCTCAGCGCCGCGCTGATGATGAAGCTAGAAGAGACAAAGAAGCTGCTCTCGGCCTCGTCCGCGAGTACCACACAACGAGTAAGTCGTCCTCACGCCCAGCGTACGTCTCTAGTTAAGAACGAAGAACTCCTTCGGACCGAAGATCGACAAATCACTGAAGAACCGAGTGAAGCTCGACTTTATGTGGGCCAAGATTCCATGATGACGGGAGGTTCCCTCCGAGAGAGGGGTCACCATCGCCGGGCTTCTAAAGACCTACATCGAAAGCAAAGACGACGCACTGCTTCGGTAACGGGAGAGAGACGAACAGTACAAAGCGATAGCTTCACGAGCACACCCGAGGACAATGACCAGCAGCACGCTAACAAACGAACTGCAACTCAACCCTTACCGGCAGTATCTTCACTTGTCAATAGTTCGTCTGCTTCTGCCGGTTCCATATCCGCTCCGCTTCCAATTACTCCGGTAGCATCAAGCTCACTGTATCAGCCTCAGCCCGAGGTGGCCCCCAGCACTCGTTCCAGCGTAAGAAGAGTGGGAGGCGACTCGAGCTCCACACCAACGAGTGGCGAGGCCATGGAGGAGGAAGTGGATATCACTTGCCTTGGGGCTAGGGTACGTGGTGAGCTCACCGAACGTGGCGCTGAGAAACTGAAGAAGGAACTGGAAGCCTACCGGCTCTACGGTGCGGACTCTCCCCGGCAAGTTGACTGTCATGAACTAACATTCGGAATTGAAATGAAGGTTCTGCAACCTGCTGGCATTCGTGGGATCTGGATGATGTCAGTCCCCGAGCAGAGGCATCAGCAGTGCAGCGACGGAGCAAGCGACAGAAGCGGGAGCCGGAGTTGGCGGTGATAATGAATGGAGACTTGAGTGAGAAGACTCTGACTTCCTTAACAATGATCGGAGGTCCGTACGATCCTCCTTGTGCCGTTGATGAAAACTTATTGGCGCTTTACTGCCCATCAGGCACGCTCAAGCGTCTTTCTATTGAGGACAATGAGGAGATAACAGGTATCGCCGATGTTCTACGACCTCGAAATCGTAGTGCAACCCGCTTACATTGATCTCGACACAGATGTAGAGGAGGTAGTGACATCAGTGCCGGGTGTGGTTGACCTCACTCTGGAGCGATGTTTGAATCTGGCCAACCTTGCCCCTCTGGTTGCTCTCCGCCAGTTGACTTATCTCACCATCGACGATCTACCCTTGCTCTCGGATCTTTCCTTCTTGAGTAACTTGAGGTATGCGCGTCTTGGACCAAGCGAGTCTGAAGGGATACTGATGTCGTTTTTGGGGTTCATCTGCAGTGGCCTGGAGGAACTAAGCATTACATCGTGCCGCAAAGTGGCAATGGGAAATCCTGTCGTCTATTCACCACATATGATGCCTTCTTCTTTCGTCGGCTCTTCTAGCCCGACGTCCGGTTTGTCGCTATCGCTGCTAACCACTCTGCGAAGACTGCGAGTCCTTCGATTACCGTCGGCCGAACTGGATGAACGATCCTCGTCCGATTTGCACACATTGGCAGAGCTCGGCAGTCTTGAAATCCTGAGCCTGCGGCGCTGCAACGTCCGCTCCCTGGAAGGTCTGCAGCGATGTCAGCGGTTGAGAATACTCGATCTTCATTCAAATCCTCTCGTCAGTGTAGCGGTTCTCTCGGCGCTTACCTCACTCGAACGCCTTTGCCTTGCCGGTATGTTTACTTCTTTCTCCTGTCACTCGTATACGACTCACCCACGTCCCTACAGGTACATGTTGTGTTGAGGACTATTCACACTTACGCCATCTGTCGAATCTGGTCTATCTCGACCTGAGTCGATCAGCATTCTCACAACTGGAGGTGATCGAGTCCATGCCCCGGTTACACACGCTCAACGTAGCGCGATGCCCGATTATGGCGGGCAAATGGAGCTGCCTCGCGCTCCTTCGAAATTTACACGAGCTCAACGTGGCATACACATCCTTCGCGGATTGCTTCCTGCTCTCCGGCGTTGCCGTGGGCTCCGTCAAGGCTTCACTTCCAGAAGAGGAGAATGAGGGACCAGCGGAGGAGGTCGGAGAAGGAGAGACATCAGTCCTGTCCACCACATCGCCAGCTTCAGCGTCCCGGGACACTCTTGGAATGACAGCTGAAGCTCCGATGAGCCAACTCGAACGACTGGATCTCGATGGATGCCCTATCGCTGTCCTTGACAACGGTGCTGTGGTAGGTCTCTACGGCCTTTCCCATCTCAAGCATCTCAAGTACCTCTCCATACGACACGTACGCTCCTCCAACATGTCACATGTCCTTCCCAAGAGGCGGTCTTGTTGACAAGATCAGATGACTGCTATCAGGTTCCGAGGATCAGCGACCTCTCCTCTCTCGCGGGTTGTGTGGGGCTGCGGTATCTCTACCTGGACCAGAACCAGCTGCCACCGCACCACCTCCATCATGTTAGGTCTATGCTGCCAAAACTTCACATCCACGCGTCTCCCTGCTAGCCCAGGCAGTGAAATGCTTCTGTATTTATCAACTACGCCGTTACGAAATGACGCGATGTACTTTACCTCCTATCGCTGAGATGTCGCATTCACCAAGGAGTAGTGAGGACAGTGCACGCGTTCAGAAGAGCTGAGAAGGTAACTCCTATCTAGAAACCACACCTCACATAAGGAGTAATATTTTGCCTATTTTAGGTAACATACCTAAGTCCGTTGGATGAGAGTTCATATCAGTGCTCGCCCAAGCCCTGCCCCGCCACTTCAACCCAAGTCTTCTTCAAACGTAGTACACTCACGCTGCACAGGACTGGCTGAGAGAAGACGCAGGGGACCAGACGAGACCAGGTCGAGTCCTCTGACGCCTACCGAAAGGGTTAACAGCGATGAGGCTGCCTTCGCTCCTTCGCCGCAATAGCTCTGCAAGCCGGCAACACCATCAGCAACAACAATCACTTCCGAACTTGTCTTCGTCTCCTCGTGCGTTCGATGTATCAGAGGGGAATCAGGAGGGGTGGCACCAACCGCTCAGCCAGTGGGAGGAACTTCTTCAGGGATATCCCTCCACCGATGACGAGCTCCAGCTGGCGGCGTGGTTGTCCGATCTGACCATCTTGACTGGCACCTCCCCACGACAGGCCTCCTCTCAGCGAGACGACGAACCATCGGACTTCTGCGCGCTTCCTGTGCGTGAGACGAGGCCCCGCACCCATTCGCAACCCATCGCTTCGACCTCCACCGTGGCCACGACAACCACCACCATGATCAATCTCCACTACTCGGGCCCTCCTTCAAGCTCCTTCTTCTAGGAGGCTACACTCGCGTAAACGGCAGCCTGTTCTGTGTATGTACCCTATGAAGGAGCTGGCTGCTTCGTCACGCGTGTACATTAGTACTGTGTAACTTGTATTTTTACTGCAAATAACATCTGTACATTGAGGGATATCTCTTTCAAAAGAAAGAGAGCTTCCCGCCCTATCAGAACGTTGCCCCAAACCTCTTCCGTTTTCGAAATTCAAATCTGTTTTTGAATCGTTTCGAAAATTTCAAATAGGTGTAATGGGTGTCACCAGGTTTATATCTTTTATATTATTATTCTATTTCCACCACTTTCTCTCTGACCGACACATGCAGCAGGGTGCCATTGTAGAGATGGAGACCATGCGGCGGGAGCGAGAGCACGCCCCCTTTGACGTGCGCGAGCTCACCCACAGTCTCTACGGCGGAGCACACGCTGTAGCCTTAAAGGTTCGTTCTTATTAGTTTAGATATAATAAAATAATAAAAGAAGAGTAATAATGGTAAAGGCTCCTTTTTAAAAAATAAAATTCGAAAATGCGATTGAATATTATTTATTGAATTATGTGTGGTGGTGGCGAACAGGAGCGGATGGAAATGCTCATCGAACGGGACCCGGTGCTGTTCGTGAAGAACTACTACGACATGAGCCGTCCTGAGGCGCGCCAAAAGTAGGGTCCTGGTCTTCTTGCGCAGTGCTGGTGCCTGCGGGCTGCTTTTTCTGGTGGTGAATTCCCTAACCAACCTGCGTTGCTTCGATTGTCGCAGATGTATGGCGCAGGTGCGACGCGCGCTGCAGATCGCGCAGCAGTTCAATCAGGAGGAGCTTCGTGCCTTCCTTCAGGTATACCATCACCTGTGTTGGAGATAACTGATGGCGCGCCCACTGAGATAGCATCAATATTGCACACTTGCTAGGCTATCTCGTCGTATGATCGGACGCTCTCAATGCGGCTCTATGTGCATTGCACTCTGTTCAAGTACGAACTCACACGCGTGTTCTACTGCTATAGTGCGCACGCTGGCCCGTGTATTGACTTTGATGTTCGCAACAGGGAATCCATCTACACCCACGGTACCACAGCACAATGGATGAAATGGAAGGTGCGTTTCGCGTGATGCAATCAACATCAGCACCCTTATCCTCTATACTGCGTAGAATGATATTGAGTCGGCCCGTGTTCTGGGTTGCTTCGCGATGACCGAGCTGGGCCACTCTTCATTCTTGCGTGGCATTGAGACCACGGCAACCTATGACAAGACACGCCGCGAATTCGTTCTTCACTCGTAAGCTGACCTTTACGTGTGTTTTCATCTTCATCTGCTGATTCTGCCCTGTAGGCCGACACTGACGGCGACCAAATGGTGGATTGGCATGGCCGGCGAGACTGCCACCCACACCGTGGCCATAGCTCGTCTCATCGTCGATGGAAAAGACCTCGGCCTGCACTGGTAATCAATGGCTTCTGGAGACATTGTGCGCAATGGAGCGCTGATGGGTTCATCATTCGTTTTTAGGTTCATCGTGCAGCTGCGTAGCCTGGTCGATGGCACGCTTATGCCTGGTGTCACCTGCGGTGACATTGGCGCCAAGATGGGTCGCGCAGGGTTCTCATATCCCATCATTGATTGTGAGTGCAGGTAACTGACAAAGTTACTTTTTGCTTGCAGGCTTGACAACGGGTGGATCCAGTTCACCCAGGTCCGCATCCCGCTCGAAAACATGCTCATGAAGTGGGCTCAGTTGTCCCCCGATGTACACCACCGCCCACTCAAAATCAACCTGTTCGGATAACTCACCTCTGCGCCATTCAACAACCTTAGGGTTCATACGCTGCTGCGCCAAATCCTGCAATGGCCTATAACACTCTCATCGGTGAACGCCTCGTGGTGGTGCGTGTTTCTGCTCCATACAACTCTGCATAAGGGAGGCCTTAACTTGCGACGATGATCACAGATCAGCGACAGCGCAGATGTTGTTGGACACGCAGTTACAATTGCTATCCGATACGGCGCCGTACGTAGGCAGGTAAGTTCCACATGCAGTGTGAAATGACCACGATGGTACTAACGCCCTTGGCTGTCCACCGAACATAGGGACCGAAAGATCAACAGATCCTCGACTATCAATCGCATCAATACCACCTTATGCCACTTCTTTCTGGTGTATACGCGCTGCACTACCTGGCGCGTAAGATAGCCAAGGTGTGGTTCAAAGAGCTAGAGAATCAGGACGCCGATCCAAAACGCTTCCTTCGCCTGGTTCCTGATTATCACAACATTTCTGCCGGCTGCAAGGTACGCACGTTCTCGTTTATGATAGATGGAATGTATGGTCATTGACTCCTGCTGTTTCAAGGCTTGGCTTGGATGGTGGGCCAGCAGCGCACTTGAGACCTGCAGGCGGTGCATGGGTGGACACGGTACTCTCTTTCATTCTTCGCTTAATTCGCCCCGTGCCGATCAGTCATGATTACTCTATTGTTTTAGGCTATTCGGCGTATAACGCCATCCCTGGGTTAATCATGGACCACGGCGTGATTACCACAGGAGGTGCGCTCTCTTCTCGCTATAGACTCCTTTCTCCTTCAATAACCGATCATTCCCACCACAGGCGGAGACAACATTGTTCTCGCTCAACAGAGCGCCCGACAGCTCATGTCATCGATTCAGAAGGTACAAATTATCTGGATTTAGTTTGTGTACACTATAGCCACTTGTCTCATCAACCGCGTGATGCCAGGCTACGCGTGGAAAGCAGCTTTCAGGCTCAGTGGCGTACCTCTCCAAAGTTGCAGGGATCATCGACAAGGCGCTATGGAAACCCAATCTAGAGAAAGAGGGCGTCCCTTCTGTGGCATCCCTCGTTGAGGCGCTCCAGTGGCTCGCGGCCAAACACATCTCCACAGTTGCACAGCAGCTACAGGTACGCAACTTCCCACCTTGATCAGCAATCCATCCCACACACAAATAACGCAAGGAGAAAAGGAAAAGAAAAAGGAAATCAATTTCCTTTATCAACTCCGAAACCCATAAGTTGAGATTTGGGGCGGAGTGTAGCCTTTAAAGAGGAAGACGGAAGATGAAGACTGGTAGACCGTACTCTTCAGGATCATATTCCATAGTACAGTCTATAGTCTTGTATCCCTTAAACAAGACGAGCCCACTAGGTATGGATGATGACTGCTGTCCCTTGTTCCTGAGCGCGAAATACTGCGCTGCGCACACAGCGCCCGAGAGCCTCACGGTTCTCCGTGGCCTGGCGCATCGCGTTGATGACCGTTCCTTACACCGTAATGCCAAGGGTTGGGTGTGGGATGGAGCGAGTGGATGTCCGACCTACCTTTCTTTTTGCCTTCCCTTCCATTCACTGCTTTGCAAATATATCTTCACCATTTCCTTGTGTCCTGTCATGTGTAGGCGGACGTGGTATCTGGCAAGGACGTGGAGGACGCTTGGAATGATAACCTGATGGCCCTCGTATCTTGCTCCAGGTACGCGCTGCCTTGAGGACTCCATTGCATGGCAGTGCCTCATATACTGGTGCAGGGTGCATACGTGGTATTTTGTGGTGGACTTCTACTCGCAGGTGGTAGAGGAGGAGCGTAAGAGCAACGTCCAGGTCGCACAGACGCTCCACAAGCTATGCCTTCTCTTCGCTCTCGATAGGGTACATGCCGAGACGGCCCTGTTCCTGGAGTACGGCTACTTCACTGCGAAGGAGGCAGCCTTGGTGCGCAATGCGCTCTTGGTCATGTGCCGGGAGGTCCGCAAACACGCCGTGCTGCTGACCGACGCCCTTGCCATTCCCGACTTCGTGCTCAAAGCTCCATTCGGCTGCTACGATGGCGACATCTACCACAAGTACTTTGAGGTTCGTCGCCCTCTTGATATCAAGAATTGGGTCATGTGTATGACACAGCGTTCTGCCTTTCATCAGGTGGTGAGGAATGCGCCGCAGACAAACGTGAACGGCCGTCCGTTCTATTACGAGGAGAGTGTGGCGCCGCTGATCAGAGGCACCGACCAGGGCGCCGCCAAGTTGTGAGACGGCTCAGAGGTGTCAAAAGACCACCACCTTAACTAAGATCAGAAAAGTGGTCTGGGGCAATCTAGCGCCTTCTCCGCAGATTCGCCTGCCATTTCTATCAACAAACGTTATTTTCGGCCATCAATGTTACTTGACTGTTCATGGATGCCCTCCTTTAGACGCTCTGGGTTTCTTTCATACTAGCGTTTGTTTGCGCTATCTCCCATTTCGAGATAAGGCGCAGCATTGAAGGTGATCATGTTCGGCCAGCGTACGCCCTTTCTTTCCTTTACTCAAGTGTGGATATTTACAGTACGTTATAGGTGGCGATCATGCCACCTCGCGTGTTTTGTGCCACCTGACATTCAAAAACGGAACGACCAGTGATAGCTTCTTGCATATCAATGATCTTCTCCTCTCCCGGCATTAGTGTGATGGCGTCCAGGTGGTAGTTAAGTGATGCCTCGCTGGAAGGAATCAGGATGAGATTCTACAATCTAATCCAGGATAAGAATTTACCTAAAGGTGAGGCTACCCATGCGGCCGGGCCAGAATGGCCTGTGGTAGTCTGCACCACAAACAACTCAGCTCGCATACATGGTGGTCAGGAGGTGTTGCAGGTATACCTCGCGCCCCATTCAGTGATATGAGGTGCCATCGTGTAACAGCTGAAGCGGTGACATTCCATTCTCGGGGTAAGTTGCCATACAGATACCCATTGATAGTATATTTGCGGTTCGACTCTGCAAGATATTATAAGTGTTTTGATGGTCTTGACGATGCCTCAACAATAAAGCCAGAAGAGATACCAATAAATGCGGGATCCTCCTTATTAACGCCTGAATCATTACCCAGAAAAGTAGCGATATTGGTGTCAAGATAAGCGCTACAACCAAATGAAGTGTCAGTGCACGCCCTCTATACTGAGTAGAGTATTGCCCGGGTACCTTAGATTCTCGTCGAATACCGCAAAGAGGGCAAAGATCTCCTGGTCTACATCACTTAGGCCTACGTACTTGCTTCCTGTCTCACTATCAATCTTAAGAAAACATCGGGACGTTAGTGGTTGGATTCATCTTCTGAATGTATAAGCGGCACCTTTACGGCTAGGTTGCCCGGAAAGGTCAGCACGACAGCACCTACTGGTCCAGCAAAAGTATCGTACGGATCGGTTTGTGAATAATAGCTAGAATAAACAAATATGGGCAAACAAGCGCATTGGTTATTTTGCCTTCATCACTGATCTTTTAGAGAATCTCAAGTGTGTACCTCCACAACGATGCTGATGGAACAGCACCCTTTGCTGGACCACCATCCGCTTTGTACATGTATGTGTAGGTATCTCCTAGATGCCGAAGAAAAGTGCATAAGACTCACAAAGTTTACACAGAACATACCGGACGATACCTGGGAGGACATAGCTTGCCGAAGAAGCGCTAGTGTTAGCGGCCACCATAAACACGCAGTCAGAATTGCAGACGAGGCCTTCAGCGAGTACGTTGAGAGGAATGGTGGCATTGTTCTTGAATACCACCTTGATTGTGTCACCAGTTTCAGCATAGATGACCGGACCGAGAATGCCGTTGTTTCTGAATGCTGGAGGCAGTGGCTTGGGTTGGGTGAAGCTGCCGTCTGTGTATTCCCTGTAGTAGTCGCCACAAGACCGTCAAATTGTTGCAACCGGAGCGGTCGTGTGTCGGAAAGTACCGATAGATGGCTTTCTTGTATACCTTGCCTATCCGCTGAGGACCTGGCTCTGTGTAGATGCGCTCGACATTGCCAAATGGCTGACCTGGAATCAATGCGGATCAGATGGACTTGTGAGCATGAATAAACTCAATCGGCGTCATCAGCACGCATTCGCATAAAAGCTCTACCTGTGATTTTGTTGATGCCATCGGGTGCATAGTCCCACATCACCTCTTCCGCCGCTATGTAGTATGTCCGCACTTGCGTATTTTGTGATGATGAATGTTTCCCTTTTGGATCTACCTCGTGCAAGTGAGGCGCATGAACAAGAGCATCCAACACGATCGAGGACACGTGCACACGAGGAAGGAAGAGACCAGGCTTTAGTTCTCAGAGACCAAAGAAGAAGCTTTGAGGAAGGAGGAGGAGAGTACCGATGTTGGTGACCGTAAGCACAACGGCGAGGAGCAGCAACACAAACACTGCCATCAACGCCGTTAGACCCATAAACCGCACCTGCGCCGTGTGCTCCCTGCACGCGGTCGTAAAGATTTAGAAAATATTTTTTCTGAATAAAAATTTTAAATTGAAAACAACAGTTGCATAAAAATCTATTTTTTCTGTCCATACAAATATTTTTGGAGGAAAAAATCTTATGTCATGGGATCATTTTTTTAAAGAAAAATCATTTTAATGATCACGGAGACAAAAAGGAAAGAAAAATACTTGTAAAAGTTGACGCATGGTCGTATGAGCGGCCAGCGGGCCACCGCCGACAGCGTCCGTCGCCAGGCGTCGTTCATCTTTCCTCCTCTACAAAATATTTGAAATGTACACAAACACATGAAGGAATGTGAAGAATTAGATATAAAGAATTTAAAGAATTTATATATTAATTTTGTGTTGCTTTGGCTTGTTGTGGTGTGGCCTTGCTCGCACCTTCCATCTTGGCTGGCGATCTACTGAAGAAGGGAACAAGGAGAGGAAAAAGAGGAAGAAATGGCCAAGGTGCTCAAGGACAAGCTGTTTGGGGACTCAAGCAAGACCTTCCGCCCCAAGAAGCAGCAACCCAAGGGCACCAAGCGATACGACCTCCACAAGCAGGCAACCACCTCCTCCCCCTTTTATATTCCTCAAAAATATTTACGATCTTAAATATGAATATTTATGGAATTAAACATAAAAGAAATTATTTAAAAATGTGTAAGTGTCTCACAACACATTGAAAACAAAACAGGCCAAGGCGACACTGGGCAGTGGAGACCTGCGACTGGCGGTGATACTGCCGGAAGGAGAGGACATCAACGAATGGCTCGCGGTGAACACAGTCGACTTCTTTAACCAAATCAACCTTCTCTACGGCAGGTACGGTCCGGATGGATGTTAAATGGATCGATGGGTGGATGGCTGATGATGTTCTTGGCTGATGATTGTGATGGAATGACGATGCTTGGAATGCACATTCATGAGTGATGGAGATGACTGATGATGATTTGATTGCTTTGTGCAGCATCACCGAGTTCTGTACGCCCAAATCATGCCCTGTGATGTCCGCCGGGCCCAAGTACGAATACCTGTGGGCCGATGGGACCAAGATCAAGAGGCCAATCAAGGTCTCTGCGCCAGAGTACGTGGACTACTTGATGACGTGGGTGCAGGACATTCTCGATGACGAGAGTATCTTCCCGTCGCGAGTCGACGTTCCCTTCCCTCGCAACTTTCTCCAAGGTATGCGGAGAACTTCCTCCTCGATCATTCTAAGTCGACGGTTGAGTTGGCCTTTTCTTACACTGGTTGCCGCTCAGTGGTGAAGAATGTCTTTAAGCGGCTGTTTCGTGTGTACGCGCACATCTACTATTCGCATTTCCAGAAGATCGGTACCATAGCTTGGTAACACGAAAGTGAACTGCGCTTGGTTAATTCTCTTGCTCGCGTGCAGTGACGTTGGGCGAAGAGGCACATCTGAACACCTGCTTCAAGCATTTCTACTACTTCATCGATGAGTACGATCTTGTGGACAAGCGAGAAATGATTCCTCTGCAGGATCTCATCGACAATCTCACCAAACCCAAATGATCACGTCCTGTGCTAAATGAGCCGGATGAGCAGCACACAAATACAAAAGATAAAAAGGTAAAAGCTCTGTGTTAGGACTCTCGTTTCACAAACTTGGCGATGAAGAACCCCGTCATGCTGGAATCCACTGTCGGATCAAATCGCTGAACTAGAAGTCGCTCGGTCTCACCTAGCGAGGTCGTGGCCAGTCCCGGCACTCCCAGATAGGGCACCTACGATGTATGCGGACAAGAGTGAGTTTTGATGCTCTGCATGTTGGCCGTAGAGATAGCGCTGCACCTGCTCCACAAGAACCATTTCTGGGTATGTGTTGAGAATGAATGCTACATTTTCCTCGTTCTCTGCAATGAATGAATGGTCAAAGAAGACCTTGTTTCCATTGTGGAGAGAAGAGACGTACCCAGAGGATTGATAGTACAAGTGGAATACACAAGGGTGCCACCAGGTTTCAAAAGCGGAACGGCGGTGTGAATAAGCTTTCGCTGATAGGCAGCATGATTCTGAAGAGCCTTCCAGCTCTGTGTATCTTTGAGTCGGGGTCGGTTGCCTGAAGCGTCGATGGTTGCTTCGCGTTAGCTTCGGTACTGTCTTACGGTAGAAGCAAATACCCACCTAACCCTGAACACGGAGGATCAAGAAGAATACGATCGAAAGTGTGAGCAGGCCAACCCTTGACTGAGTTTTGTTGCACTGGACCAGCACTATCACGCTTCGCTCGCTTTTGTTCCGGCTGTTCATGCTCTTGGCCCTGGTAGAATCGTGGCTGAGTTGATAGGTATGGGCAAAGCGGAGGTTTACATACTTGAGTTTCATCAGGCAGCAAAACTTTCGTAGCATCGAGCGCAAGTGCCTGGACAGATGTAATGCCTAGCCTCTGGCATAGCTTTCGCACGCCGTCAACTGTGATATGTCCAATTAAGAAGTTACATGGATCTGAATGCATGGCTTAATTACCTTTGCCCTCATTCTTGTCGAGTGCGAAGATTCGTGCTTTGTCCTGAGCCAGGGCGGCAATGTGTGTCGTCTTTCCACCAGGAGCGGAGCACATATCCAGAATGAGCTCTCCTGTACAACCGGTTAAATTTGAGGGAGAAACTTGCATATTGAAGTGCAATTTATGTACCTGGCTGTGGATCGAGCAGATGGCCTACGACGATCGAAGGAATGTTCTGAAGGAAAAGGGTATCTTCCATTACACCATTGAGCGATGGCGTTTCATAAACTTGCTCTGTCTGTAACAGACAAGGTCAAGATTAGCTTAATACGCGTTGTGAACGGGGTGTTAGTTCACCATTTCGATCGCAATGCCCGATGCAGCCGAAAACACTTGCCCCCTTCCCTGATACGCAACCAGTAAGTATATAAAGAGTTAAGCAAAGAAAGGTACCGGAGATGGTACTAGAATGAGACGGCCGTTCCCCACAAAGGTGCGGCCGCCAGCTTCGGTGATGAACTCTCCACGGGTAAGCTTGCCTGTCTTGCCTCCCGTACCGTCGTCCACAAATACTGAAACCATATCGCCCTTGTGCACTGCGAAGTTCCTTTTGGCATCAGCACGTACGTTCAACGGCATGAGCTTCATGAAGGCGTACAATCGTGTGCTGCTGCTATCACTCCCGCCTGTGATAACACAGAAAAGGTGAGACAACTACAATCATCTCCTCAGGTACGAGTTGAGAGCTTACAGCGTATATGTGCGCGCCTCGAAGCACGGCCTCGGCGCATCCCCGGTCAACCACCACCGGCGGGTACTGAGCAGACCGGTCGTGCGGACCCTGCATCAATGCATTGATCGAGAGAATCAGATAACAGCAAACGTGCAATCCCCAACGCATTGGGAGCAACAACTTACGGTGCACGGTAGGATCAGAACATCGGCCAATGCAGAGTGAATCCCTATCGCGAACCAGCCACTTCTCGGAACAACTTCGTCACCCTTTTCCTGGTCACTGACATCGCCCTCACGTTGGCCAAGATATTCAGCAAGTCGTTTGCACGCAGACTCGGGGTCCGTGCGCAGGGTATTGACACGTAGGCTAGTCACACTCGGCGGAGCAGCCAACACTCGCTGCCATTCCTCCACACTTGTCTGTTGTGCGCCTGATGTACCATCAACGAACATTGCCTGCGGTCAGCATTCATTCCACCTGTGCTTCATTATTTCATTGTAATAAATATATAAATATTTTGGTAGAATAAATGGATTTTTTCATTTAAAAAAAGAAATATAAAAGAAATGGCTTCTTGCCTTGGGCAGTCGCACTGTAGAAGGTGTAGAGCCCAGCAACAACGGAAGAATGCAATTCTAGCCGTGGCCCTTGGCGCAAAGCCCCCTCCATGACCGGAAGTCTTGCTTTGTTTGAGGAAGATGAAACTTATTTCAAATAAGCTCAAACGAAATCCGTAACTGAAATGAGACTTTGAACATTTATTTTAGATGAGATTTGGCCTGACACTGCCCACATCCATTTTATCTTGTTTATCTTGAAAGGCGTCATTGGTTGCGGTAGTTAGCGCCATGTCGGCCATGTGGGCCAGCTCAAGTACACGAGGTGCATGTTTTCATGGAGAGAGAGAGAGGGACGCTCAGACGGAGGTCCTTGGGAATATCAGCAAGGTGGGTGATGAGTGAAACAACAAATTAAAGCAGAAGATGTAATTGGGACTGTCTCAGACGGAGGGATACAAAAAAAAAGTGGGGTATCTTCTCGATTTTGCGTGTCATCCTTGCGCAGGGGCCATGCTAATCTTCTCTGTATCGTTCCAATTTTAACAGATGGATCCTCCCTTGCGGGAGGTCCACCTCTTCAACAGGCCCTTGCTTCTACTTGAACCCTCGCCCTGCTCTTTCTTTTTTCCTTATGGGATCGCCTTTTCCCTCCTTTTGCTCCTTTTTACCAACAATTTCCAGGTTTCGTGAAATTGCAGTTTTCGAAACTAAACACCGAAAAATTAAAATAAAATGGCCGTTATGGTCATGACCGTTACTCTGCATCCCAATAAAACAGGATGGTCACTCTTCCTTCCCCTCTAGACCTTTGGCCCTGCCACCCTGTTCCCTTTCTGTTGTTTCGGGTGCATCTTGCTGTGCTGCACTCTCCTTTGTTTGCCCCGCGTTCCAGCAGACAACCAACCGGAGGGCCGCGGGAGCTGTGCAAAGCTACATTGATTTGACGACGTTCTTTGATTCACCGGGGACGTCCTTAGCTCATCTCCCATTTTGTCAATTTCGATTCGCCTTTTCTTTTCCTTATCAATTTCCTTATCTTTTCAGTAATATTTATCGTCGACATAACGGCTAGTTGTAATTGTGTTTTTGTGTTTCAAGTTGGCGTTTCATTGGCACCACGTGTGGCACGAAACCACGCAGAAGTTCCCCTGTTTTTTTCTTTCTGCAACCTCCTCCCTCACGTCAACATTTGGTTGATCAATTCATCAACTTCATCTCCCTTCCACCTCTTCATATCTTGATCTTCGTTGGTTAACCTATCTTGGCTGGTGTGGTGGGGACAAGACAAAGTCATGGACATGCTCGCCGTCCCCTCCCCTGCCGCCACCACGGTTTCGGTCACCACGGTTGCTGCCAATTCTACTGCCATCCGCCTTGCCGGCAGCTCCAAGCCCGTGTCTGTGCGGCGCGCGAGCTCGCAGCCTATGCTCAGAACCGGTGCCGGTTCTTCCACCTCGTCGCGGCCTTCTCCGGCCACCTCCACCACTCCCACCGCCATCATGACGTCGCAGCCGTATTACATGCTCTCGGCATCGTCGCCATCGCTGCCCATTGCACCCTTTGGAGGTTCGCCCGAGCGGCCGAGCCTCAAGGCGGCCTCGCAGGTGAGCCCGAGGAGTCCGACGTCCTCGTCGCCGACGTCCTCTGTGTCGCCCACCAGAAGGAAACCACGACTTTCGGGTGATCGGTATAGACACTCCCCGCACGGTGCGTGAATGCAGTGAAACTTAGAATTTTATGTGTGTGATGTCTTCAGATTCATGCCCAACAGAGCGCAGCGCAACCTGGCGGAGGAGTTTGAGAAGCACTCGGCCCTGATGGCAGCTACACCCATGGTATCGACGAGCTCACGAGACGCACCTTCTTCTCCCACTAAGGGTACAGGATTACTTGCTTTGACGTGGCTCAGGCGCTGATGGTGTGATGCTGCTTGGATTCAGAACCTCTTCTCTCTGCGTACGAGTTAGTGCTGCGGAGCGAACTGCTGGGAGAGAAGAAGCCCTGCAAAAGTCGTCGTAGACTCTTTCAATACTCACCCGATGGTATATACTTATAATATAATAGACTTTGCGATGTTTGTTGTGCAAGACATTGAATTATTCTTTCGTGGCTCCTGGTGCAGATGATCATATGGAATGTGCATCCACTCCTGCTACCTCTGCGTCTCCGATCTCCAAGCGCTCACAGCAGCTTCTGCGTACACCTCCCAAGACGCCTCGCAAGATCTCCACAGTACGTTCAGCTATCTTGACGTGCGTCAAGTAAACTTAATTCCACACTTATGCCAAACCAGTCGCCTACCCGTGTTCTGGAAGTGCCATCCATAAGAGATGACTTCTACCTCAACCTCGTGCACTGGTCTTCCCAGAACATGATCGCTGTTGGTACGTCTTACGTGATCTTATGCACAGCAATACGCATTCACTTCATTCCCATGCTGGAACAGGCTTGGGCAGCTGTGTCTATCTGTGGAACGCTGGTACAGGGCAGGTGACCAACTTGTGTGACCTAGGTCCATCGGATACAGTTACTTCAGTGGGATGGAACACAAGGGTATGCTGTGAAGACATGAAGACCCTCTTCTCTTAGGATACTGATTTCTCTGTAATAGGGTACACATCTTGCTGTTGGTACTCAGAAAGGGCTTGTTCAAGAGTGGGACGTAACCAAAAAAGCGAAGATTCGAGAGTTCGCCGATCACGTTGGTCGCGTTGGCGCTCTCTCCTGGCGCGATTCCGTTATTACTTCTGGTGAGGCTTCTCCTGAGTCATGCAAACTTCATCTGCTCACTTTGTTGTTTATGATTTTCAGGGAGCAGGGACAGACTTATCATCAACAGAGACACACAAGACAGTTCCTCGTTCATCAGCAGGATGGGTGGTCATCGTCAAGAAGTGTGCGGACTGCAATGGTCTCCCGAGCAACAATATCTGGCATCTGGTGGTATGAATCTTGTGATCGCTCAATTCAATACAGTACCAACCTTATCGTTTAGGTAATGATAACCGCCTCCTCATTTGGGATCTGGCGATGACGCGACCTCTATACAAGTACACGGACCACTCTGCCGCTGTAAAGGCTATCGCCTGGTCGCCACACCAGGTGCGCTTACATGGTTGTGCTTGTTTGTACTCGTTTGCTAAAATTTGTCCCTCCATTTGTCAGCGCGGCTTATTGGCGTCCGGCGGAGGAACGGCCGATCGACATATACGCTTCTGGAATGTTACCAACAATCAGCCTGTGCACGCTGTAGATACAGGGTCGCAGGTGTGCAATCTTGCTTGGGCCACCTCCGTCAACGAATTGGTACAGCTCATTTCTTGATCCAAATGAAACAAAGTCACTCACTGTGCCACCATCACCACTGCAGGTTTCGACGCACGGGTACTCTCAGAATCAGGTTGCGGTCTGGAGCTACCCTACGATGACACAGATAGCAACGCTCACCGTACGTGGACCTTCATCTTACGTCCAACTCCCGGTACCCTTATCTCATTCTTTGTCCAACAGGGCCATGCCACCCGGGTACTCTATCTGTCATTGTCGCCGGACGGCCAAACAATCGTAACAGGCGCAGGCGACGAGACGCTGCGCTTCTGGAACGTGTTTCCGCCAAACAGGAGTACGTCCGCACCTTATATGAGAAAGGGCAACATAAAGACTCACTCTCCTTGCAGCCTCAACTATTCTGGGCGACTTTGGTTCCTCCTTTGGCAGCCTTCAAATCCGCTGAGTCCTGTACAGGAATGAATCAACGTGCGCAGCAATCTTCAGCAATATCTAGAAGATCGTGCTCGGATTGATGCAGAACGCCATTCAATGGACATAGTAAAGAGGCCTTTGTACAGCCGATGACTCTCGTTTTCTTCGCCCTGGGTGTCACGGGGTTGTGAAACGAAGATTTGGTGGATGTGAAAGTATGTTTCAGAAACTTAAAATAATTGCGAAAACGGGCAAAGAGAAAATACCCATCACCAACCAAATCTTTCAATTCAATAGAATAATGCTCCGCATCCCCTCCTAGCTCGTTCATCCTTTGCACTTGTCTGAGGGATTCTTCTCTCCCATCTGCCTCGTGTAGAGACACAATTTCTTTGAATTTCTTCTATTTCTATCATTTTTCAATTCTGCTACTCGAGATTAGCCTTGGGTAGTCGCAAGCTGCAGAGGAGATGGCGACGTACACCATCCTCACCAAGAACCCCAACAGGCCTCCATCTCCCGCCTCTGCGGGTTCGCAGCCGCCACCTGCCCGGCAGCAGCCCGACAGACCCCAAACTGGCGGAGCCGGGCCGGGCCTGCTACCAACACCTCCGCCATCTGCTGCACTCTTGCCGACGCCTGCGATGATCATCATGCCCACTACTACTACGACTACGGTGCCGACGTCCCTTGGGGATCTTCACTATCATCATTACCCTACTACGCAGCAACATCTTCAGCATTATCCGCCACAGCAACAAGAGCAGACGCCCTACACGACGACACAACACCAGATCGATCCCTTCCTCCTTCAGGCCCTGACGCATCCCAAGGACCGCCTCACCGTCCTGAAGCTCGACTACGAATTCGAAAAATTCATGAATTCCAAGAGGTACCCTGTCAATTTTATATTTCATTTTTCAGATTTGATTGCTGCTTGTTATAATTGGAACATTTGAAGAATAACGTTTTGGAATCAATCAATTACATACATTTTCTAATTTGATGGCAACGTCGCTCTACAGAACCCGCCTTGATCTGCCGGCGATGTCGTCCTACCAGCGGTTGATAGTGCACAGGGTTGCTCAGCACTTTCGATTGCACCATACAGTGGTGGACCCAGAGGGTCATGCAGGAGGACAAAAGCGCGCCATCATCCTGTTCAAGACACCGGAAAGTCGCATGTACGTGTCTCCGCTGTATCTGCGCATGCACTCAAGCTTAATGCTCTACATGCTTGCAGTCCTATCATCCGCTTTCTGGATCTGCTTGAAGAGGAACAAGAGCCTCCACCTCAGCAGGTACCATTCGTTCATCTTTAGACGCAAGCGATGGGATACCAATAAAGCTCACGCCATTCACGTTCAAGGTCAAAATCATGAAACGTCAGAGTAAGCCCGATGACGATTTGGGTTTGAAGACTGAAGAGGGCAGCACGAACTCTGGTTCAGATGCGGCGCCGCAGCTGCTCAAACGAGAATCCATCACCATCGAGGAACGCGAAGAAGCCTATCTCAAGGCTCGGTAAATTCGCAATACTTTGTCTTGCTGTTGATTCTGTGCTCACTTTCGAGGCCAGGGCGAGAATCTTTAATGAAGAAGCAGGAGACAACACAACAGAGAGCGATAAGCCACAGGATAACAAACCAAGTGATGATGCAAACAAGCAGCCTACAGCTGATGAATCAGCAAGTGAGGCTCAACGCGAACAAGAGAAACGAGAGAAAATCGAGCGCGAACTCGAACGGTGGAAGCAGAACATCAAATCCACTGCATCTGTCGTCTCTCCAGCGCCTACAATTGCGCCTCCCTCCTCTGCCGCCATGCAGCAGGTATGGGGGCGAGGTGAACATGGACTATCCGACACAGACCGCGGCAACGTTGGGGTCAGTGGAGTACGCCTGCTCGAAGATAGCGAGGACGGTATTGCTGGCGGCGGTAACGCCTATCTCGGCTTATCCGTGGACAGTCGAAATGGACGTCGTGGTGGTGGAGGTAAGAAGCCTGGGCGTAACAGATCACCATCTCCAGTGAAATCAGGTGGCTACGCGCAAGTGGAAACGGCAGCTCCGGTAAAGCCTCTCCCTGTCCTTTTATCGTTCAATTACTGATTTCAAGCGCAATGCAGTACTCCAGTGTATTCGCACCTGCTGGAAGGGGACGAGGAGGGGTAGATTCTACCATGGGCGGACAGCTGCCGTTCATCCCTGGTACTCATCTGCCGAGTCATGCCTCATATTTTGCCCTCCTTGAACAAGAACTTACTTTCTTGCCTTCAGGTTTTTTGAGAGGCCCTCCTATCCTTCAAGGTGGCCCCTTCGCATTTGCCGAATCTCCCAACCAGCCTTATTCTGCACTAGCCTCTCCCTTCAGCTCTGCGCAAGGAGGAGCGACGGGTCCCTTCTTCCCAGGCACGGGAAGCTACATGCCTCCTCTCTCGCGTCATCAATTCACTTCCGCAAGCGGTGTGAGTGCCCCCGCCTCGGACTACCCATACGGGGTTGCTCCTCATCCGCCTCTCATGGCCGGCCATGCGCCTTATCCATCGGCTGTCGGGACCGGGAGCGGTCCCTCCCATTTACCGCTTTCTATTCCTCCTATTGGCGTTCTTCCTCCAAAGCACTCACACTTACCGAGGGGCGAGTATGATCGTCCACCACCCAAGTCCACCGAGCTATTTGATCCAAAAGCTTTGTCAACTTCTTCGTCATCTTCTGCATCCTCTTCCTCCTTTATGGGTTCCGCAAGCCAATCTCTGTTCGCTTCGGGGCCATCCACTATGCCAGCACGTTCCTACTCAGCCTCTCGTGGTTCCGGCCTCGTCCCTCCTCCGTCTGCCATGCCCCTCTACGCCTCGCCACATCAACACAACCAGACATCGCTACTATCGAATGAGGATTCTCTTTCTTCAGCCATCGGCAGCTTGCGAATCAACCCACAGCCACAACAGCTGTGGGGAGACCACTCTTTTATTTATTCACCTTCGCCGCTGTTAAGCCAGCAACCACCCTATCATACTTCAAGCTCCGCACGCGGATACAGCAACGCACGTGGAGGCGGTGTTGGTGGTATGGCTGGCGGACGTGGCATTACCACTGACGTCAGCGGAGGACCTACCGTAATCGATCCCGAGCCAACCTATAGCGCAATAGTGGGTTCCAAACTTACAGGCACTCACCACGGGGCAAGCTCAGGAGCCGCTTCATCCTCATCTCATTCGACCACTATGGAAGGCGACGGAGAGAGTCCAAGCGGCGGTGCGTCTAGCGAACTGCGAGCGCAACCTACACCACAATCTCAAGCGCAACCAAGGGTCATCTCATTTCCGCACATTCTTGAAGTGGTCGAGCTCTCCAGCGACGTTCGTGAAAACAGTGCTGAGATTGCCAACATCACTGATACGCTGAAGAAAGCTGGCGCCAATGTGAAGGTCCTCGGCCCTTCCATTCTGGCCATCTTCAAGACCGCCAACGCGGCCTCGAAAGGCACGCCATTGAGTACCCCCCGGTTTGTCTGTGTTCGTGTATTCACTGCCTCTTCGCATTACAGCACTTGAGTATTTGGACTCACCACTATTCAAGCTCCGTCCTTGGGTCGCGCCTCTCTCTGGTACTTACACTGGATACTGGATCTCAGCCCAATATTTGTCTAATCCCGTCTGTTTTCAGGTGCGCCTCCCGCTATGGGCGGTATCGGGAATGGCTCTGCACAAGCGTCTGCATCCCACGCTCCCCTTGCCTCTCCTTCACCTGTGGCTTCTACGTCTCCCTAGGGCTTCGTCGATCTAAACACTTTTCGTAGTGACCCTCCTCGCTTTCCGTCCGTAGGCCGCATGCAACTCCTCATCCGCACCTTGTAGCTGGTCGGGCAGTCCGATTGTTGTTGTTGATCTGCACGGCCAGTATAAGGTACAAGAATATGCGCAGTGAAGCTCCACCGTTTGAAGATGCACACAGTGGTTAGGCCTTTCAGTGTACGCGTGTTGAGATGATTCTGCTTGAACAGAATTCGCCCGCGTTTTCTTCAATCTTTGATTTAACTCCGAGAGTAGAACACAACGGCATACGGATGGAGGGGTGTGCGCGAGCCCTTGTGGTCCTCGCCGTCGTCGCACTGTTGTCCGCCCTTCCAGTAGCAAAAGGTATGACGCAGTTGTGGCTTGGAAGCCCCACCACCCATTCGGAAGCTAAGGTTCGATTTTTCCTTCAGCCGACGACTTCAAGTTAGTGAAGACTCCACTGGGTGTCGTGCGGGGCGTGGTCGGTTCTGGCTTTTTCTCCTTCAAGGGCATCCCCTACGCTGTACGCCACTGCGTCCGCTGTACAATGACGCCTTTGGCACTGACTATTCAGGGAACCACCCGTAGGTGCATTGCGGTGGAAGCCGCCCGTCGCTAAGTCCTCATGGGGTGGCGGCATTCTCGATGGCTCCAAGCCTGGGTAACTCCTATTGTAGATTGAAAGTGCGAGATGGGAGTGATATTCTGACTTGGGCTATCTCCAGCCCATGCTGCATGCAACCGGACAGAGGCATGATTGATGAGGATTGCCTCTCCCTGAACGTCTACGTTCCTCAAAACGCGTCATTTGGTATCGTCCATTCTGTTGTGATTCTATTGAATAACGTAACCCATCATTATTCCATGCACCAGGTGGGTCCACTGCAGAACTTCTACCGGTCATTTTGTGGATCCATGGCGGTGCCTTCGTCACTGGTTGTGATTCGTCCTTGATACGCTATACATCTTCGCTATATCTTATCTTTGTGAGGAATCTCTTTGTCATCGCAGGTTGTTCGCACGACCGCGTGTTTACGGGCGACTTCGTAGCCAATTCCACCAATACAGTGTTGGTCACCATCAACTATCGGCTTGGTGCTCTCGCCACCTTTGCCAACGATGTAGTGGCCGGTATGACTCCACCCATCATGTACATCTTCATCCTCTAGTAAGTCTTTCCTCTGTAGGCAATTTCGGCCTCATGGACCAGGTGCTTGCGATGGAGTGGGTCAAAGCATACATCAATTATTTTGGAGGTACGCCCAAACCCTTTGAAGCTGCCAACCTATACGAACGACTCATCAAGATGTGCAGGGGATCCAAATCGAGTCACGCTGGCGGGAGAATCTGCCGGTGCTATTTCAGTGGGGATGCACCTTGTTTCGCCAGTGAGCATCAAAAGGAATCTGTTCCAAGGCGCCATTCTCGAGAGCGATCCTATCTCTTTTCAGTGCGCGGCCTTACCTTCTAAAGTTCTTTCTTACTGGTCTTAAAGTGAACTTCCGAACAGATCGCCTACCCAGGACGAGGCAAAGGCGTACTCGTTGTTCTTAGGAGAATACCTTGGCTGCCCAAAGAACGACATGCAGTGCTACTCTTCAAAGTAGGCCCAGAAAAAGAACTAGTAGGCAGCCGTTCGCTAACATATGTGTGCTTGTCAGATCTGCTACGGAGGTAATCGCTGCACAACAGAATGTCTTGGTCGTACCCTGGCCTCCGAAGCTGACAATCACCGCTTTGCCCTGGATGCCGTTTGTGGATAACTATATCATCCCTGATCAAGCACTCAATGTACGCTGCTCCGCCTTCCGGCCGACGAAAAGAACTTTGTAACTCATCAGAGAATTGAAGAGGTTATCCCAAGGCCTATTCCACCGCGTACCAGTGTTACTCGGTACAAACAAGAACGAGACTCTTACATTTGCGGTGGACATCACTTCGCCTCTCCACAATCAGGTAACTCCAAATTCTGCTTATCGTTCATTGAGAAGACAGCTGGCGGAGCTAACGGAATCATATGCAAAGATCTTTGATCTTGAATACGCTACAGTCATCTACATTCTGTTCAACGATCATGCACCGGAAGTGTTGAAGCTTTATCCTCCAACATGTAAAACATGCCTTACCCGTTTCTTTGCAGTTTACAGGCTCACCTTTGTCACTTGGTGCGAAGATACGAACCAGGATTTCAAGACGCTTGTGAGGCTATCTACGGATTTCTTATTCATGTGCTCCACTCGCAATGCGGCCCTTTCCATAGCATCGCTGAACTTGCCGGTGTTTTTGTATTACTTCACCCGTTCTTCTCCACCCGGTACCAATCCTGTTGTTCCGGCATACTGCTCCCAGAACGGATCTGTTTGTCATGGTACAATCCGTCACATTCTGCTCCAAGAGATGACTTACCTCATGACTCCCCCACCAGCATCAGAGCTGCCATACGTCTTTCACACGTTCGGCTTTTTCCCTTGGCTCTCATCCACACCAGAGGACTTACAGCTTTCGTGGGAGATGTTGAGCTACTGGGCTGCCTTCGCACACCACCAGACCGGAAGGAACGCTACAAATCAAACGCCACTGTGGTCTCCGTTCACGTCCAGCAGCCTCGCTTCGATGGTCTTCGACGTACCACAGAGAGGGGTTCAGTCTGGTCTCAACAAGCTCAACTGCGACTTCTGGGATTCGGTTGGCTATCAGTTCTGAAAAGAGCTTTGCACTGCTTACACCTATCCTTCCTTAAAATGTTGCGACTCAAACAAGCAGAAAACAACAAAGGAGATCGGAGGAACAGTGGATGATCCTTCTTGCGAGGGTCACGGGTGGGGTGCAGCTAGGCTGTAGAGCGTGGCTACGCAGGAATCCACCACCGTCGTCCAGGTTAGGCTAAATCCCACTTGGCACCCCAGCTGGACTTTGCATCACCCATACTGTGTTCCGTTTGAGTTTGGTCGAGGGTACAAAATCTCGAACAAGCAAAAAGATGAAAAGAGATCGCCGACCGTGGGGCTCGAACCCACGACCACAAGGTTAAGAGCCTTGCGCTCTACCGACTGAGCTAGGTCGGCCTCTGCTTACTCACTCATGGGAGGTGGGAACCGAAAGATTAAGGTTGTTCCACAAGCAGTCTTTGGTGTCTTTGCTGGTGTGCCGCAAACGCAGAGGAAGACATGTTTTGCGCCAACTGTGGGACGAAACTGCCGGCAGGAGCTCGGTTTTGTGGGGGTTGTGGCCATGCGGTTGCAGCTGGTCCAACCTGCTATCAGTGCAACAAACCTATAACGGGCAAGGTCATCAATGTTGGTTCGTTAAGCTATTGATACAATTCAATCAACAACAAGATTCATTTTATTCTTATTTTTAACAATAATTTTTAAAATCAGATGGAGACCCAACGTGCGAGAAGTGTAACGCGGAGATGGACGCCGCCATCGGGCTGGCCATGCACAACGCGCAGCAGCAGCAAGCCAAGTACGGCGGGTTTCTGGATAAGAAGTACGCTACTAGTCACCCACTGTAGGAACGGTCTTGTCTTGCTATGGAATGGCTGATCGTGTCCTCAATGCAATCACACACTCACGCACTCTGGCCAGATTCTGAAGAGAGAAAGAGAGCGACCGCTGGTTTCAGAAGCCAATGCAACGAGTGTACAATCATAATAAGGAAGAAGACTTGTTGCTTAGAGATCGACTGGGTCCTCTGATGACCCTCTTTATGTCCCACCCCACCACAAACGGACAGCTTTGATGGATGCTTGTGAGTGCAGGATCATTACGATTGGAGATTTTTCTGTGAGGATGCGATCGCCAGTTGTGCTGATCTCTGAGCCCAGGGAGAGAAATGCAGAGTGCCGCTTTGCCCATGCGCGTCTTCGCACTGGCGATCTGAGGGTAAGTGTAAAACACACGATGCGTAGACACAAGAGGCATGGGTAATTGAAGTTCAGCTTTACTGAAGGGGATCGTCCTGTATGCTGTACACCAGTGTTGATCGGCCAACTCATCTAAGAGTTGAGGGCCCACGTACATGCAGCACAAGATCGTTTGATAGAGTTCGTATTGTACGCTGACCTCAGACATGATGATGTCCACCGCATGCTTGCTCCATCTTATGAAGAGGATGAAGCTGAAGGGTTCACCCATGACAATCGCCGGACGCCGTGGAGGAGAGACTTCTTTATTGATTGCTTGGTTCAATGACGAAGGACACTTGGGTCTGAATCATGACCAAAGCGACTCACCTGCGCTCCTCCGTCTTGCGGCCACCACTGGATACCCAAGAAGCGGGCGAGGGTCAGCTGCTGCCCATAAACAACAATTGTTGGAGCAAGTGGGGCGGTGCAACGCACAAGAAGGGGATTGCGATGAAGAAGTAGCCCACCACCCCCACACCAATGCTCAGGCCCACGAGGCCACGGAAGAGCGAGTTGGCCTGGTACGGTCGCGTCAGCACCTGCCGCACGGGCTTGGGAGGGTGATGATGGCCATGAGCTCCGTGACCATGCGCACCTGTACATCCCCAGCCCCAAGGCAGACCACGAGATTGACAATTACACGACAAATCGTTGGGGTTAATGAATAGTCAATTTTAACTACCTGGAGATCAAGAAGAGGAAAATAGCAAAAGGGAGAGGCAGGAAAAATACATACCGCCAGCACGAAGGGACGAGACACTGAAAAGAGAACGCAAGGATGGCCGGAACGACATGGTGGCGAGGCGATAAAAACACTGTTTGGCAAGCGGAGGAAAAACTAAAAAAAGAGCACAAATCTTCAGCTCAAAAAAACGAGTGCCTCGTGTGAGGATCGAACTCACGACCTCCAGATTATGAGACTGACGCTCTACCGACTGAGCTAACGAGGCTCCTGTTTTTCCCGCCATTCAGGCGTGCGTACCAATGTTCAACAGTTATCCATATCTTGCATTCAGATTGGGTCGGGCTCTTGGGCCGAAAGAATAGCGATGCTTCTTCTGTCGCCGATAGAGGCGAGTTATAACTCAACCGCGGGATAGGAGGTTTCACTCCCTGCAAGCCCCAACTGCGCTACCGTCATGGGCGGTCTCCCGTATCTTTCCTTGTTCGTGGCACTGATTGCCGCCGTCTCATGCGCTGATCTACTCCAGGCAGCTTTCGTCCCAGTTCCTTCCTCTGGCCAGGTGGTGTGGCATCGTAGTAACCCTGCAGTAACCCTCGATAACCTCTATGATGTGACCTATGGTGACGGCTTGTTCGTCGCTGTGGGTGGCCGACCGAGCATCCTCTCATCCGCCGACCTCAAGACGTGGCAGCTCGTACCGCTGCCGTACGACACACGCGGGGTACAGGGGAACTGGGCGATAGCCTACGGTCCCGAAGCAGGCTTTGTTGCTGTTTCCGGAGCCCTCCCAACGCTTGTCTCAAAAGACGGTACAAGCCGAGGATCTTTTGGCGCAAGTCCGTTTAACTCCTATGTTATGTATGTGCAGGAAAGCAATGGGTCAGCCACGACCAGCCATTCTTGACTTTCCGCTTCTGTGTGGTCTACGGTAACGGAGTGTACGTGTCATCCTCACGTCCTGATCTCCACGATGCCACCGTTGGGGTGTCCAAGGACGGGGTCACCTGGAACTACTACACCGTACTTCAACCCACCATCTTCCATTTGAGGTGACTCTTGACCGAGCTCCCCTGGCAGGTGACAAACAATCCCACCACAAGCATATGGGGAATCTCCTTCTTAGATGGTACGCGCTGGTCTGCTACTGCCTCCACAATCTAACAGTGGATGCAGGCGTGTTCGTTGCTTTCGGCAGTAGTTACCCATCACCGGCAGGGGCTCTGTACGCCTCCATCGATGGCCAGCGCTGGACCCTCTGGCGCGACATCTCGCAAACGATCCAGGGTGTGACCGGCGTTGTAGCTCTTCAGAAAGGTTCTGATTCGACTCTCGTTTCGATCGTCGCCATGGCAGGAGCCACGGTACGTGCCCTCGCATTCGTGGTTCCTCACCTCGAGACTAAAGTCAGAAATTCGAACATGGAAGGTGATCGTGCGATCCACTGATGGCGGTCGCACGTGGAGAAGCGTCTTGAGTGCGCAAGGACTCACAGCGTCCTACACTGCACAGCCTACCCAGCTGAGCTATGTGGACGGAGTGTTCTTCGCGCTGTTGCAGTACTGGGGATCCTCGCAGATCCAGAACCAGATCTTCAAGTCGACTGACGAGGGCCTCTCCTGGTCCAATTTCTCCCTCTCCCTCGACACTGCCGCCTTCCCCAAAGCCTTTGCAGTCTCATCTTCCAAGTCCGTCTTTGTCGGAGTTGGCCCGCTCGGCCGCATCCAACACTCGGACAATCAAGGGCGCACGTTCACCCAGGTCGTAGAATCGCCACCCGACCTCGCTTGGCTACCCTTCAACACCTTCTTGCCCATCCGTCCTGGCACGGTGTCGACAACCGGAGGTTACTCGTTCTTCTTGGTTCTCTACAACTCCTCGGTTCCATCGAATAGTTGGCATCCTCAGCCCCAATTCATTCTGCTGGGAAGCCGTGACGGCAACTCGTGGGATCAGGTGACGCAGCTGTTCGGTGATCTGCGGCAGGCCACTTACTTCGAGCCCCTTCGAGCGTACATTGCCATCTCCGACGGATCGCTGGTGTTGTCACACAATTTCGTCGATTGGGTCACCCTCAATGGCCCAGCTATTCCGCCGCCGATCCTTCACGGATCGAATACCTTAGTCTCGTACACATACTCGGCCGAGGCCCGAGTGTGGCTCGCGCTCGTCAACTTCTACAATCCATGGGTTCCCGCCACCACCTATACTCTCTATATCGCGTCCGATCTTGATTCCAACGGCCTTCCGTCACCCAGCGCGACTTGGACCAATGTCTCCCAGGGCGCCAACACGGGCAATGCTGTCTTCTCGTTGCCCCAAGGTGGATTCCTGCTTACGTTTGCTGGCTCCACCGGGTCGCTCTTCAGTAACGATGGCATCTCGTGGAGCCCCATCCGACGTCAGGTGGCGCGCGGCGCTACGATCCAGGTCATCGGAGGATACATCACTATTGTCTCTGCAGATGGGTCCTCCATCGAGCTCTCGACCGATCTTCAGAACTGGCAGCGCTTCACCTTCGCCGATGCTCCCGAAGCGCAGATCAAGAAGCTCTTCGAGCTTTATCCTAGCTCTACAGAACGGGGTGTGCTCGCGGCCTCTCTCAATGATGGTTCGATTCGCATCTTCTCTGAGGGCAATTGGTCAGTGTGGAGCGTCATTCCAAGCAGCTTTGATGGAGTCGATGGCGTGGTCAGCAATACCGAGGGCGTTTACGTGGCCGTCAACCTGCTCAATCACGAGATCTTTACCACGGCGGTTCCTCCTGGGCATTAGCTGTTCGTGTGCACAATTGTATGTGATTGGAGTAAATAGAATCGCGATTCAGCAACACGAGGGTGCATCTGAAAAGAGGCTAGTTAGCAGAGGCGATGTGGTTGATCGGTGTCGGCGGCTCACGTCCTTCGAGAACCGCCCTCGCATTCTCAAGCTGTAGATTCTGTGCAAAGAACGCTTTGATTTTAGCCAAATGCAACAGCCGAGTCTGCAATTCTTAGTGGAGGAACGTACAAACATAGCTGAACGAGCTTCTACCGTAGCCGTACCAATATGGGGCAATAGAGTGACTGAGGAGAACGTCAGCAGCTCCGGATGTACCGCAGGCTCTCTCTGCAGCTTACATAAGTTGTACGCTACTAAGATGTCTCTACGGACATATCGGTACCTCAAAGACATCCAAACCGGCACCTCTCACAATTTTGGCCTTTAGCGCCTCTACAAGCGCTTCCTCATCAATAACTTGGCCTCTTGCTGCATTCACGCTGTTTCAGTTGTCGAGCGTACTCAAATCATTGGGAGATGGGGAGTTACATGTGTTGATCAAGTAGACGCCTTTCTTCATCTTGTTGAACTGCTCACGGCTGATCATGTGCTCTGCCCATCCAAATCAGCTGATGCTATCCAGGTTCGAAAAGGATGGTGGTAGTACTTGTTTCATTGGTAAGTGGCGTGTGGATGGAGATGTAGTCGGACTGGGCTAGCAGCTCATCCAGGCTTTTGTACACGGCACCTCTCTCCAACTCAGCAGGAAGTCTGCTGCGATTGTGATAGATGATCTTCATATCGAATGCTGCCGCTCTCTTGGCAAGGGCTTGCCCAATGCTGCCCATCCTGCACATACGGATCTCAATCACTTAGCGGTGGATACGGTGCGAGCGACTAAAGGAAATAGTTACCCAATAATTCCCAGCGTCTTTCCCTCAGGACTGTTGCCCCACAGGGCCAGTACGTCAGAGCCCTGCTTCTGCCATGCTCCATCTCGTAAGAAACGCTCAGACTCAGTGGTGCTAGATCGAGTGAGTGAGCTGAAGGGTTTCCAGGTTGAGGTTATACTCAAGCGATGATCGTACCGGCGGCAGGCAGCCAGCAGGAGAAAGAGCGCAACGTCCGCCGTAGCATCTGCCACTACACCGGGTGTATTGCACACTCGAATCCCCCTCTGTTTGTGAGTGTGAGTCATCAGCTTTCATGTCTGTCCCAAGCAGGAGCATCATGATGGTACTTCTGTGGCCGCCTTGACATCGACTGTGTCGTAGCCCGCGCCAAAGACGCTGATGACCTTCAACGCTTTTCCTTTCGCGATCAACTAGAACACGAGTCACTCAATGCAGTTAGTCGCGTGTGGAGATAACCCCGACTCAACTGCACCTCGGCATCAGGCTTGTCCTTCCCGTGGCAGAGGAGTGCGTCGACGTCCACCACACGACGCAGGATTTCTTCTCGCGGCATGTACTCCGATGACGGCCCCGCATCGACCTGTGCCAAATAAGTGAGTAAATTGTCCATTTTTTGTTTAGTAATAAATAAATAAATAAATAAATAAGATTTTATTGAAACGACACTGACCTCGAAAGCGTCAAAGAACTGGCGGAGGGACTCAGAGGTGAACTCATTCTCCGGCAGAGGCCGTGTGATGAGTACTCGCAACTTCCTCTCCTTCCCTTCCATTCGTGTTTAAAAAAATACCAAACATTCTCAAATGCAATAAATTTATTTTGGAAATGATTTCAGCTTTCTGGAACAGAATTTGAAACAGAAGAGCATCGAGCAGATCTGATGACAGCAAGCAGGTTGCGATTATCGTTGGCGGGAAACCGTACAATGCAACGGAACCTCTACGCGGCCCTACTGCGGTAATTATTTTCGCATATTTGAAATCAATTCGAATTTTGTAAATTAATTTACAAAAATTCAAATTGAATTAAATTCATTTATGTGTGACACTATGCAGGTCGGGGCGGGAGTGGGAACGCGAGGTGCTACGCGGCCAGCCAGTCCTCTCCGAAAAGGATGAAATCACTCGGTAATTTAGTTGAATAATTAAATATGTTATTATTAATACATATATATTAATAATAATACATGTGAAATAACAATTTCTTATGAATAATAACAGGTTGTTGCTGGCACTCCCGGAAAGAGTCATCCAGCGCGTGCCCGGATCGTTGGTACTGAGCGGGAGGACCCTCGGGCAGCTGATCCCGATCATGTGGCGTAACTACCCACGCACGATAGAGACCACTCCGCCAACATTGCCGGATGGGTTGCCAGCATCATCACCATCCATTCCTACTCCAACCCAAACGACAAGTGATGTATCCACTGGCGGCGATCCGCTTGATGAGGTACGTTTGGCAGCAGGTATTCGAGACGGCGTTCCTTAACGCAGGATTCACAGGACGCCATGTTGGATGACGCTTTAGAATCAATCAAATGCATTGACTCTCGGTTGGGCACGCTCAAGAGATTAGTTTATACAACACGAAGTGAGGTACAGTAGCCTTACCATAGTGTGAAGCTCTGCTGATTTTTCCGTCAGTCCACTACACATAGTCTTAAGATTGCAGCCGCCACCGTGCCCTCCCTATGGGGCACTGCCAGCTTGTTTGAATATAAGCTCGCCATCACGAACGTTTGTACTTCCTGCCTTGCCTCCTCTTCAGGAAGAGGGCTTATCGATATTCATCGTTGTGCAGGTTGATACGAAGCGAACATTTCAGCTGATCAGTCGTTGTCTTACCACCGTAGACGGAAGTACTGCAAGCTAGCGCACAATCGAGCTGCTTAAAGTTTCCTCTAACTATTGCTTTGGTGACAATTTCAGGTGGGCACTTGCAAGAGTCGTCTGAACCTGGTGTGCTAACCAAGAACAGTGCTATACCAAAGCAACCTTACCTGGTACAGACTTCTTCTCCATTCCAATCCATTCCAATTCCCTCATCAGTAGTGCTCCGTAGGCACCTGGCGAAACTGTCCATTACTCCTGCCTAGCGCCACGCGTATCAACGCCATACGCAACACTTCATGGCTCTTATCAATTCATCGACGTCGAGAGTGGCGAGTTCATTGATGCGAAGATCGAGCCGCTTGGGCTGCACACCCAGAAACTCAAAACAGCCATCGCCGAGACAAAGGATGGTACGCACAATCTTGCGTATGAAGGGATCCCCCAAGGCTTCCCTTGACATCTCTTCTTCAACACCAGAATCTCAACCGTCAAAACGAACAAAACAACTCAAGTCCCAGGCCTCTCCCACTCGCGTTCGGGCACGAAAACCTTCCTCTGCACGGCGACCCAGAGAGCGGTAATCTACCTCCGGAGGCCACAATCCACTCACACCTTCCTCTTCACTGTCCCCCGCGAATGAAACCAACTCTTCTACTGTTGTTATATAGTGTCAAACGATGACTATCAGCCAAGTGATTAGGTGTCCACCAACACATGTGTACACATCCACGCAAATATGCTGCTTCGCACGGGCAGATCAGACCATCCCGCTGATCAGAGATATTTGGCATAGTTGGCATTCCGTGTATTTTGCGTCAAAAGAACGTATGTTCGGCCTCCTACTCGCCCACACTAACCCACCACCACTACTACCACTACTACTTGTTGGTGGTACTACTTGTTGGTGAAAAAAGACCAGCACGGTAGTAGTACTCCCGAGACTCGCCAGTACCCACCCCCAAACAGATTGATCAATATTTTGGAATTTAAAATTGATGTAAATTGTATTTTGCATTTTGGAGAGATGGAAACCAGCCACAAGCACAAGATTTTGGTGTCCAATGATGATGGAATTGATGCTCCGGGGGTGCTGTCCATTGTGGAGGAGGTGCGTCTACTTTTGTTTTATTTATTTATTTATTTATTTATGCATTTTCCAACATGGGTTTTCTGGCCTATTGGTGGTGGGGATGTGTTCAGCTGGCCAAGCACGAGCGGTTTGATGTGCGCGTAGCGTGTCCGGCAGAACAGCAGTCGGCTCAGTCGCACGCGGTGACCATCTTCAAGCCCCTGTGGGCGGAGCCCTACTCCTTCCACTCGGACATTGCGCACATCCCGGCCTGGAAGGTGACACGCCAATGCTTAGCAGATTGAATAATAGGGGAGCGTTGGTTGGGCTCATCTCCCTCTCAATCGCAACAGGTTTCGGGCACTCCAACAGACTGCGTCAAGGTAGCAATCAAGTCAGATATGCTGGGCGGATGGACGCCAGACCTGGTGATTTCTGGTGCCGATGGCCTTTGCACCTAATGGTATCTTGGAGGACTGACACAGTTACACAAGGCATCAACGCGGGCCAGAACGATGGACTTAATGTCATCTACTCGGGGACGTGTGCTGCCGCGCTAGAAGCTACGATCTATTCGATTCCCGCCATCGCATTCTCGCTGGAGTACAACTTCAGAAAAGGAGGTACAAACTCTACCCTTGGCTCACTGACCTTTGGTGCCATCAGTGCATTCAACAATTCCTATCCAGGGGTGTGGAGGTATGCTCAATGTGCTACTTTGGCCATTCCCATCATTGGTATGGTAGTGCATGTTGGAAATGAGTGTTAGAGAATGATTTGTTATCTTACCCCTGCTATACGTGCAGATGCCGTACTCGCTGATACTTCACTGTGGAAGGACATCTGTTGTAACGTCAATTTTCCTAATGTGCCGGAGGACCAAGTGAAGGTCCTCTCCCATGATCAATCCATTGGAGTGTTACTTATTACTCTTTGGACAGGGCTACAAACTCACGAAACAAGGCAGCAGCAGTTTCATGGACAAGTACGTTCCTCACCACATGTCTGAAGAGGAGAAGCGCCTTCATCCCACACGTAAATGCTACCGCCTTGAGGGCTATCTGGATGTACGTTTTGTCTATAATTTGCGATTCGAGGAGAATGCTCACTCCAACCTTGCAGGAGCGAGACACGGATGATGATTTAGACACAGTTGCCATGCGTAAGGGCTGGGTTGCTGTGACTCCGATCTCACCCTATGCGCAGAACTTACTAGCTCTCGACACAGCAGACAAGATTACCAACTGGTCAGTCTTCACCACAAGTCGACCTGCAACCGCAGACTCCGCCTCACTCTAGGTTGTACCCCCCTCGTGTTTGAATTTATATTTTTTTTGTCGGTCGTCGGATGTGCACGTGTACATGTTAGTGGTGGTCGACTGCCTGAAGGCGCTTAGCAGCCTCCCAGGTGTTTCGTATGAGCATAGCGACCGTCATAGGACCTGCAGGTCAAAGGGATTAACAAAAAGAAACGAACTTGATTCACTCCAGCACACTTGGGTCATCGCACCAATGCCCCCTGGTACGGGAGTGTAACGTGAGGCTTTCTCGTAGGCCTCGGGACTGCAGTCACCCACGAGGCGATATCCTGACTCGCGCGAGGTATCTCGTTTGTGGTTGATTCCTGTGCAAGCGTCTTGATTGAGCTTATCTCAACGGCGACCTATCTTCGAGAATATGATAACGGTACCAACGTCAACTATGACCACGCCCTCTTTGACGCTCTCAGCGGTGATGAGGTCAGCATGCCCTGCCGCCACCTGTAATGTACACCACGCACGTTACCAGTAAGTATGGGCGGAGGGATACTACAACAGGGCAGACGTACGATAAGGACGTCTGCTTCTCGGGTGTGAGCGTGAATGTCAGTGGTGCCTGAATGAACGACAGTGACCGTGGGGCCTTTGCCGCTTCCCGTGGTGCTTCCCCTCCCACCTGCGGTTGCTCGTTAAGTAAACTTCTACGGTAGCCATCTTGCATGCGTACCAATGAGCATATTGGCGAGAGGCAGGCCCACTAGCTTACTGCGACCGACGACCACGACGTGCTTGCCTTCAAGCGAAATGCCACTGCGCTCCAAAGCTGCTAACACACCTGCAGGAGTGCAGGGCAAGAATCCCCCTTTTCTGGTACATGTGTATGATCAGCTTAGAAGGCAAACCAAGGGGATAACCACCACGGGAGCGTACATCCCGAGCACGGCGGCGCCCACGTTGGTTGGATGCAGGCCATCTACGTCCTTCGCTGCGCCAATAGCATTCACTGCCTGCAGTTCATAGAAGACGCTCAGCTCAGGACATCACTGACCTGATGCGAACGAATGACTTACGGCCTGTGGATCGATGTGGCGGGGTAATGGCAGCTGTACAATGATTCCATCTACAGCAGGATCGCGAGCGTGCGAGGCGATGCGTCGAAGGAGAGCATCTTGGCTGGTCTCCTTCTCCAATTCTTCCACTGATGATGTAAACCCCACTCGCTGGCACGCTTTTTGCTTCATCTTCATGTAACTAACCCGATATAACACACACCCGATTAATGCACGAAAAGCCAGACCAGCAAGCAAGAGGAGACCGGAGCACACCTCCGGATCGCGTGATTGGGCGCAACGCAAAGCATGACCAGGTGGGGTGGTCGCTTGCGTGAGCTATGCCTCGACATCTCGGTTCGAACCTCATTCAACTGATTCGCATCATCGTACGTTAGTGATTCGTTAGAATTGCACGTATCGTGTAAGAGGGATAAGCACAATTTGTTCCGCCAATTCCTTGCCATCAATGATTTTCTTCTCGTTCCTCTTCTTCCGTTCTTCTCCATCCTCATGCCTTACGCGATGTTGACGACGGTGAGAGTCGACAGACGGGATGCCCGCATAGTGGCGCCACAATGTCGCAGGCTGACGGCATCGTGCATAGAAGAATAGCGGTCGGACGGCAGCATAGCAGCCGCTATGTTGTGCATGCGGCGCGATGGGCGGCCGCCTACGAACGGCCTGAAGCTTCAGGAGGAGAGCACGAGTGGTCCCGCTGGTGCTGCCGCTCACGGAAGCCAGCCCTGCTGCTCGCCGCATCGCAACTTTTATTTGAAGTATTCGGGAAACGGAGGAAAAGGAATTTCCTTCCTATTTCTTTTATGAAACATTTCAAGTATGCGAGTTAAAGAAAAGAAAAAGGACCACCACATTTATCGACATCGGCACATCGCACACATAAACATGCCGGTATGTTGTTGTTTGTTTTGTTTTTAGGTTCTGTTTCTATTTGCCACTATTGTGGCGATCTCAGAGACCACGAGAATTCCTCAAGGGGCCCAAAGGAAATTTATTTACAAACGTTTCTTTGTTTTGTGGGGGGGGGGTTGCAGTTGCACTGGGCTTTGGTCATGAACGCGCAGGGGAAGACCCGCCTCGACAAGTGGTTCACGCCTCACACCAACGTACAATGTGTTACCCACCCACCTACCTTGGTGATTTCGTTTTCATTTTATTTGGGTTTTTTTAAAAACAAATTCATTTCCTTCCATTTTTGGATTTTTAGAAATAATTAGTTTTGCTTTGTTTTGAATTAAATTTGGTGACGGTGGACTGACTTAACTTTGGGTGAGCGCAGAAGGAGAGACGAAGGGTGAAGCGGGAGATCGAGACGGCTGTGCTGCGGCGAGGACGCAACGCGAGTAACTTTATTCAGTGGAAGGAGTACACGGTTGTGTACAGGCGGTGCGTTTCCACGTTTGGCAAGACTGCGTGATCCTGTGACCGGTGAATTGCTGATGCGGTGTTGCTTTCTTCGCGCCAGGTACGCGAGCTTGTTCTTTGTGTTTTGCGTGGATTCAACAGACAACGAGCTCCTTGCACTCGAGGTACCTCTTCTATTGGTTCATACAACAAGTCAGTTTTGGCTTAAGGATGTGATCGTGGTGGTACCAACACAGATCATTCATTTACTTGTGCGAGCTCTCGACAAGTACTTCTCCAACGTGTGTGAGCTGGACCTCATCTTCAATTTTGATAAGGTATCGCAGTTCAATACTGGTTGCATTCCACGAAGCAGGTAGATAACTGTTTCTGTTTGTGCTGTACAGGCATATCAAATCCTGGACGAGGTGCTCATGGCTGGCGAACTTCAGGAGGTGCGACATTGTTTAAATGATTGCCGCATACGAAACCAGAAAGGGACTAATGCTTTTATCCTCCTCCAGACGTCTTTGAACAAGATCGCCCATATCGTGCATGAGCAAGATCTACTGGAGAACCCACAGATGAACAACTCTGGTGACTTTTCCATCTTCTGAGCCAGCGACCATCACCCGTGTCCATCTTCTGATCCTGCTTCGCCAACATTTTTGTTCTTTTTTTGTTCTTTACATTCGTTGCATTCCTCACATTCTTGATTTGCCGTTGTTTCCCGCCAACGCAGACAAACACGACCAAACGAAACGGTGGTTTGCAACGGCTCCTCTGCACTCCCCCACACGCGAAATAAGGCTCTCATAGGGCACAACACCTTTCTTCACACTACCCCACCCACAGCCTGAGGTCAACCCTCTCTGAGCAGGTCTGAGTCCGTCCTTGGAGGATCGACTCAAAAATATCTGCTTCTTGTACTTTATCCGATTTTCAGGTCATCGACCTAAATTTTAGTTCAATCTGACGAGATGGCCAGCGAGAATCGCCACTCGAGATACAGTGACCTCAAACGTCGCCGTCTCGATTTCGAAAATGAAGATGACGAAGCGGAAAGCAGATCGGATCAGTCCACTGCCCCGCGCACCGCCAAAAGGCGAAGGCGATCTTTCCGAAGGTGGCGTCTGTCATCCACTATGACGCAGCAACATGCCTCCGTCCCGACCGATGATGAAGATGTTGGTGCGCCCTTTACGTCGGCGCTGCCTCCTCTTTCTTCTTCACTCGAAGATGACGACCTGGGCATTGGCGCCAACATCGAGGACGACACGCCCGTTCCCGAGGTTGTCGATAAGTCAGAGCAAGAAGATGACAATGAAGAAGAAGGGGCGGAGGAGGAGGACCAGCAGGAGGACCAGAGTGACACGCTGAGTGCAGGTCTGCATGATGACTTTCTGTCGCTGTATGCCGAGGCCGACAAACTCAAGCAGGCCCAAAAGGCACGCGAGTTGGAAGAGGACAGCCGATGGCGGGAGGTGATCGCGGCGGGCGATGACGGGTCGTGGTTCGCTGCGCTCTATTCCAAGACCAAGGTGCGTGCACCAATACCTTCCGTCCGTATGTTGCTGCCCTTCTTCGCTGGTGTGCTCAACATGTGCATTGTGTGGACGACCCCCAGTTAAGGGAAATGGTACTCTCTGGTGTGCCTCCGCGGTACCGTGCTGCGCTGTGGAGAGCGCTCTGCTACTCCCATCCGTGGGCCACGCAGCAGCGTGCCTGCAACCCTGCTATCTATTCTGTACGCCCCCTTGGAAGGGCGAGCATACACCTTTGAGCGTTTAGGTTAACCATTCCCATTCTCTATTCATTGCCAATCATCAGCACCTCCTGACGTCGCCCGCCTCAAGCAAGGCAGTAGAGCAGATCAAACTGGATCTGGAGCGCACTCTTGTGGACAATGTCAGTTTTAATGCCATTCCGGATCGGTACATCCTACCTCTTCCCGTTTGGTAACAACATCCCACTCATTACAAGTATCACTCCTCGTGTGCAGATGTGCGCATCTCTTCGACATTCTCAGGGCCTACTCTTGCCACAATACAGGCGTGGGCTACTGTCAGGGCATGGCGCCCGTGGTGGGCGGCCTGATGACCGTTGTTTTCAACGATTCTTTGGTTGCCTCTGCAGTAGAGGGGGATGAGGCCAAGCATCGCAACGAGCTCATCTTCTGGCTCCTGGCTACCATGTTAGATGGCCACAAGTGCGTTACCTCCGGAATCCTTGAGAATTGATCAAGAAGAATACCTGACGCGCACTGCGCAGCATGTCGCGCTACTACGAACCCGGCATGGAGGGCCTGATCAAGGACGCCTCTGTGTTTCGTGATCTGCTCGCCATTCATCTTCCCGAATTGGCAGCTCACTTGGACAAGTACAAACTAGACACGCTGATGTACATGACGCCGTGGTTCCTTTCCATGTACACGCACATTCCCAACTGGGAGCTTGTGCTCATGATATACGACATGTTCTTCGTAGAAGGGTACCTCTCTCTGTGCATCTGTTGACAACGCAGACACTGACAAAGAACCCGCGGTGCAGAACATCCGCACTCTTTCGATTTGCGTTGGCCATCCTGGAGGGCTGCGCAGAGGAACTCCTCACCAGGCAGGGCCTGGAGCGCATCCTCCCCTTCCTCCTCAACATTCCCGCTGATAAGATGCGGACCGATGCTGTTGTGCGAAGTACGTTCCGTCAATCTCTGCGATCGGGGTTGCTTCAGGAAGATGAACTAACGATGGATTTACAGGGGCGACAGCTCTTGATATAGACGAGCTGCTGGAACAGGCACTTCTGAAGCCTCCGGCAATGCCTGTGCCTTCAATGCGTAAGCCTTCTGCTTCCGCGCAGCCCAAGGTACTTGACTAGTACTGCTCGCCTTCTGTCCGATCGTCCAACGCACACATTGATGATGATGATGGCGCCGGTTAGGGTTATCCGGCCACTCCTCAGAGATCGGCAGTTCCTTCCACGCCTTCGAGAACTGGAGCGATTGAAGGCTCAGCGCCGACATCTTCTCTATTCCAGCGTGTGTTCTCGGCCTTCCCCACGCCGGTCCGCTCCAAGATATCCCTCTCTTCGCCATTCCAGTCGCGCAGCATGCCTGCACCGTCATCCACCACCTCATCCATGCCCTTTCTTTCCCCCTTCCCCACCCAACCCGTGAGGAGACAACGTACCGCCTCAGCAGCCGTTATTGCCTCCAACATCGAGCTCAACACACTCCAGCCATCACAGCCCAAGCAGGCCATACGTCCCACAACACCTTTCCCTTCTACCAAGAAGCCACTTATGCCTCCACACCAATTTCATCAGCGCAGCGCCTCGTCGGCCTCGAACCAAACGGAGAATGGAGTGTTCCGCCACGGCTCACATACACCCATGCCATCCTCCCTGCAGCGAACGAGACAAAAGCAGCCAGCGCACCGCCAGACGTCGTCCCCACTGCGTCATTCGGCAGTGAACACAAACGGCTCGCCGGCCAAGAGGCTCCGAACGGATACCTTGCTCTCGTCACCTTCGTCAGCTGCAGCACGGTCCCCTGCGCTGCGATCGCTGATCTCGTCATCGGCTTCCGCATCGTTCATGAGCCCTGCCTCGTCACCGCTGTCTCCCGTTAAGGAGACACCCAGTCGCCGACCCAAGAAGATCCGTACTAAGCGCACTTCCGTCAAGCGGTAGATAGTCACTCTCACAGCTGGACTCGTTTTCTGGTCTTGAACACTCATCTGTCCACTATCACTTTCTCAGGAGGTTCGATGACGATGACAAGGAGAACAGTCCCAACATCAGGTCTGGTGATGACAATCTTACGTCCTTCTCTACTCCAACTAAATTGCGGGTACGCAAGCTTTGCCTGATGATCATCATAACACCGTTCCGATTCTCATCGCGTTGGTGGTATGTGCAGATGACTACCAATGTCACTCCCTCCAAGCGGGCACGCAAGGAAGGCGCAGAAGGGCCACTTTGCTCGCCTTTGCTCAGGGAGAAGAGCTCCTACCTTTCTCCCTCGCCATCCAAGTCGCCCGTCGTTCTAGAAGGGGCCATCGAGCTCAAGTCATTCTCGTATCCCCATAAGAAGAAGATCCTCTTTGATGATTAGTAGAGTCACGATAGTGAGACTGAATATATTATTGTTACCCTTAATCGTCCCTTTCCTCGCCTTCTCCTTCTTTTCGCAAACCAAGCTCGGCGGAGAAGTCGTCGAAGAAGTTACGTGAAGAGGACGCCAGTGATGGCAGAAAAGCAGATATTCGCTGCACCTACGCACCAGTTAGTGAGTCAACATAGCTATGCTGTAAACACCTTTACAGGTAAGGCCGAACCTCGAACCTGCACTGCAGGTCTTCACATCGCGACGTGAGCGTGAGTGCTCCCCAGAATCCCACAGTAGTCCTGCATTGCATTGATCATCATCATCTCAGTCATCAAGGGAGGTCCCTCTCATGTATGTGCAAAGCGTACTCTGCTGGAACGCGGATGATTCCTGTGTTGTTATCAGGGGTGTACCGGATGAACACGATCTGGTCACATAGCGCTGCACCTGCACGTCATCATACATCATCGTCATCATCATGCAATCATCATCATACAATCATCACCATCCACGTTGTACACATCATCGTCATCTTCTTCTTCTACATCCTCTTCATCATCGTCAGGGCGGTACCAGCCAGACGACTTCCGAACATGCTGCACACCGCATTCAAGACGGCGTTCCGGAAGCGCTCCTCACGCAGTCCTTCCATGTGTTCCCCTCCCGCTCGCGCCACCGCCCTGGTCCAATAATAATAATAATAATAATATAAATACATTTAAATAAAAAATAAATACATAAAAATAAATATGATAAAGGTGGGAGTGTACAGGCACACGCGGAGGTAGCAGAAGTTGGGGTGTATGGTGGCGTGGACTGCGCCACTCGTCCCCACGGACCGACCCATCTCACTCCCCGCAGCCTCCATCGCTTCAGTGTATTTTTCGTATTTGATTTGAATTTGTTTGCGGAGAATTGAAACGCATTTGAATTTGTTTCGTAACAAATTCGACAAAACTGAAACGACAAGTGGGCCGGAAATATGTGGCGCTTGTTGTTGATGCAGAGCCTGGCGATCGAGCGACAGCTCTCTGCTCCGGTGTGTATCTATATGTGCTGCTCCTCACGTGAGGAGCTCCTCCTCCAGTTGTGCGGCGAGCTGCATTACTTCGTCAAGGAAGCTCTCATCGATCTCGCCATGAGCGAGGGCTTCCGAGACATCCAACTGATCGACCAGATGTGGGTCTGTCGGCTGCGAGGGGAACATCGATGGGTGACTATGTACACTGCGCGGGGCCGAACCGTACGACGGTCGTCGCAAGGAAGAGGATGATTGATGTTTGGATCGAGATCTCCATCCTCCAGAAGCGGTCAAGTGATGAGTGCCGCCTCCCGATGCCAGGTTGGGCTGAGATTGACAATGTCGGAGGGTTGCAGGATTGTTAGGCAGAGAAGAGGGCAAGGTAGAGGTCACCTCAGCGCCAGGAGTAGAGGGGCAAGAGGATGGTCGTGCGGCAGATGTTGCATAGATTGGAGAGCGCTGTGCTGGAGGGTGGAAAGGAGAATTGCCTGGCGAAGAGGGTGTTGATGATGGGGTCGAAGCATCACGTGAAGTAGCGTTCGGTGGGCTTCCGAGGTAGGCGAGAAGTTGTTCGATTGTTCCAGAATCTGAAGCTGCCGTCTCGCCCTCTTGATGCGCGCACTCTAGCTCGTCAGTGTGGGTGTGTGCACCATAGAGGAGCTGCTGGAGAGGTCTTCGGGCAGGCGAACACTTGCTCGGTTCTTCAGAAGCCTGATATGCCCTCCTTCTCTTCACTTCTGAATCGGCTCGCCGTCTACCAATTGTTGGCACTGTTGAGGATTGCGGTGTGAGGTCCACGTAATGACAACTGAATTCAAGAAAAGACGCACCTGGTGGTTGGCTTAGGTCCTTGCGTTTGAGAGAAGGAGACGATGGCGCGCTGTGGAACGGGCCGTTTACAATCCTGGGATCATGAGTTTCCGCGATTGGTGGCTGGCCATGGTCCTGCTCTTCGTCGGGCTTGAGATAGGAAGCCATTTGATAGAGCACCGGAGCCAGAGAGGCGGGCAAAACTGGTCCACTCCCCCGTGGCTTACGGTTGCGACGGGTGACACCCACTCGCGCTAATGAAGTTTGATCTGAAGGCGATAGGTAGATCGGTTCAGGTAGCCCAAACAGTTGTGCCAACGTTTTCTTGCCGCGGTTAACTTTATGCAAAGGTTATGTTAGCTCGATGACTGAGAAGCATCTTATGCACTACGATACGAAGGATGGCTCTGTACCTGGAACAGAACCTAGTGACGAAGCGCGCTGCTCGTGATCGCCCAGCTGGTCAGAATATCGAGATACATCTTCTGTAGCGTGGTAGCTCTCCTCCTCGACCAAGTGGGACCAGTTATAGTCATGGTCTTGCACATCGTGCTGCCATTGGTGAGGGGCATTTTCTGACTGTTGATGGCCTGGGTGTTTGAAAAGCTCCTCTTCCTCTGCGCGCAGTAACTCCAGTAGAGATTCGTAGTCATAGTCGGGGGCTTCGTCATCCAAGTCGAACAGGTTGTTGTTGTTGGCCTCGCAAGGGTGGGGAGCCTCAGCGTCTGTCGCAGGGGTCGATAGGGGGCCAATGCTGTGGGCTTGGTCTCCTCCCATTGCTTCACACAGGAGGTTTTTCTGCTGGCCAACATCCTCATCCGAAGAGTCTCCGTCTTCGTGGTTAGGATTCGGCTGCGGCGGTTCACCAAAGTTGGCAGCAGCTCCCGTATTGCTCCGTACGGAGGTAAGAGAGGAGGGGGAGCGGCGCGGGATCGGCGTGTCCCCTCGGACGGTATTGTTGCCGCTTTCGCTACCTTGTTGGGGCCAGTCTGGCGGGGAAAGGGACTGTGAAATCGAAGGTGGGGGAACTGTCTTGACAGTAGTGGTTTGTGTCAACAATTGGCGCTGGGGATCTTCGCAGTTGTCTTCCTCGTCATCTTCGTCTTCGTCATCATCGTCACTAGCGTTGTTACTCCAAACCATTTCATCCTCATCTATATCGTCGGAATCGGCTTCTGAGACATCGTACAACTCTTCCTCCTTATCCTGCTCGTCGTCATCCTCTCCCTCGCTATCGCTTCGGGTGAGGTCAATGACTTGCGTTACGCCTTGGTACCTGATGAGTGTGGGGGTGAGTGGGGTTGCTGGCGAGGGAGACTGCGCTGCGGTCCGGTCTCGCAGTCTTGTTGGTATTGTGGAGGGGAAGGATGAAAACTGACAATAAGGTTGATGCCCAACGTTGCTCAAGGAGCTTGTCAGACTCATCCTTCCTCGCCAAGCCGGCTCGCCACTTCTCACAATGGTGCGCTGGGATGTGGGATCTTATATCTTTCTTGTTGGCTTCAGCGAGAGAAGCTAAGGGCTGAAGAAGGCTTTGTGTTTCGCATGGTATGCACTGGGAGATCAGGATCCTAATTCGATTATATTGTATATTTGGGAAAGCGTACCCAAAAGGAAGACCAGGCTCAAAAATCACCGCCGCCGGAAAACGGATAAGGTAAAGGCACAAGGCATACCCCGAAAACCTACCCGGGCAACCCGCCGGCGTGCCATCGCAGGATGCTAAAGCGTTGGGCGGGTTAGGAGCATGTGAATCGATATTGTGAAGAGATATACCCATTTTCAATGTACGGGAAGGGGCGTTGTTCCTCTAGGTCGGATTGTCTCTCAAGTTCGAGCTCCAAAAAGGGAATATTGGTGTCTGTGGTTGTCGCCAAGCTGTACAAGAAGATTATGGTTGTCCTGCCTCAACCAGGTAAGTCAAGTCCACACTGTTCATGATGTCCGAGAAGGAGCAGCTACCACACTACTGCGTTGAGAAACAGGCTATCATCGAACCAAGAAAACAAGTGCCATGAGATGAGATACCCGATAAGAATACCCGAGAGGTGTCCCTGTGTGACCATCGTTAGCATCCACAGTTTGTGAGCCTGGGATTTTCGAAGAGTACAATACAATGAATGAGGCGTTGGGTATGAGTAGCGAGGTGAGAATGAGGGAAGTGAAAGGAGCCAAGTTGATAGGAAGAGCGAAGCCGAGAATCGAAATCGAAGCCGCCGAGGGATATTGGGTAGCGATGGTCATCCACCCGAACACAACGCTGCCGCACGCAGACTTAGAGCTTCATTCAACTCGATAGAGGAGGAAGCGAATCAGGGACCGTACCATGAATAGCCAACAGCGAGGCTATGTCGGTAGTGCTCCCGGCCGAAGTGGGTAAGAAGAATGTGATAGAAGGCAAGAATGACGGACACCGAGAGAACAAGGAGTAAGAAGGAGAACTTGAGATAAAACATGGACCCTGCGGTGAGGATCCACATGTGGTATGTGAGACGAGGACGGTTGATGGCTTCGAATGATCATCCATCCCATCAGCGTACCTAGAGCAAGCTCAATGAATCTGCATGACCACAACGACGACATGTTGAACGCCAAGTGCAGCAGATTGATATGGCCTACACTCAACAGCAACTCAGTGTTACTTGCAAATAATCATTTGCCATCACCGCAGATGCCCCACTCATCCCTCAAAGCACACTCGTACCGAAGGAGGCGGTGATCGCGCGCCAGTATTGTCCCTCCTCCACCACTTTGGCATACGACAGGCCGATGTCCTCGTACCCTGTGCGCGTCCACCGCAGACCAACGTTAAGGACCAAATAAATGGAGACAACAAAACATGATCATGCCCCATTCATGACCGACAAGCAGAAAACGAACTCTATTATCCAAAACAAGTGTGGAAATACGACAACACTTATTCGCCTTTCGAACATAAATAAAGAAATAAAGAAATAAAGAATACCAAGACGGCGCATGGATATCCATAACCAAAAGAGACCACATGCCGCCACTACCGCCGCAGTTGCCGGCGTTTCACGAACGTCGTGTATGAGGGGAGATCCCCCCATTGGAATTCATATATATTCAGAAATATTCATATGTGTGTTTTCTTTCTTGCCGCGGGAATTCTCCTTTTCTCTGACATTTTCTTCCGGCATACTGCATTTCCATACGGGGTAAATGTGGAGAACGCAACTTGCTATACAAGGGAATATTCCCTAACAAGGTATTTCCCGAATTTCTGTCGAAAGGATGGACACTTTTCGCAAAGGCCGAATGGCCAGCAGGTTCTCTGAGGCGCCGATTCGGACGAGAAGAAATCGGTGGTGAAACAGCGGCGAGGTTGAAGATAAATAGAGGCGGTGAGCAGAGCCGCAAAACAACAACAAACAACAACAGTACAAAGACACAACCCTCTTCGGATAACAATGGTGAAGCAAGTACAGAGCAAGGAGGAATTCAACAAGGAGCTTGCCGACGCTGGCGACAAGTTGGTACGTGTTTGCACGTCACCTCCTGTTGTTGTTGCTACGATGCACTCACCGCCACATCACGCTGCAGGTCGTGGTGGATTTCTTTGCCACTTGGTGCGGACCGTGCAAGCGCATCGCCCCTACCCTTGAACAAATGAGCAAGGAGAACACCAACGTAGTCTTCCTCAAGGTCGACGTCGATGAGCTACAAGAGCTCGCCGCTGAACACAACGTGAGCGCCATGCCCACGTTCCACTTCTTCAAGAAGGGAACCAAGGTCTTCGAAGTAGTCGGCGCCAGCGAGGCCAAGATCCGAGAGGGCATCACCAAGCACCAATGAATGCTGCATGGTGGCTTCCTTCTATTCTTTTCTCCTCCACAACACATAAAGACAAAAATAATTATATTAATCATTAATTATATCATTGAATATATATAAAACGAATACATTATTTCCCCGCACGCTCATAACTCCTTTGCTTTTGATTCCGGAAAAGAGGTGTATTATTCACAAAAAAATAGATACAAGAGAGGAGCCTCAGCGGAACCAAAAACCACCCCTGCCGCGCCGGAGGTAGTAAACGAATCTTGGAAGATGAATTTCTATTCATCACAGCTTGAACCCAGCGATTCTTCACTGAATATCGAAGCCCTCACTTCGTAGGCAGACCTTGTGTTGTTCGATGGCCTCGCGGCACTTGTCCTCCCCGAACTGGAACAGGCACTCGTCCCGCACCTTCTTCGTCTCCTTGCACACGCAGCAGATACGCTTCCCTTGCGCATTCGTGACTGGCGCGGGCTGTGTGGTCGCGGACGTCGTAGCAGGTGAGCTCATCTTCTCCTCCAACGTTTCAGTTCGGATGGATCTAGAACTTGTGGATGCAGCGGCGAAGCGGAAGAAAGAAAACCGCGCCGGGGATGTGACATGTTCCGGGAAAACGTATCGGCGCGTCCAGTATGAATCGGCGGAATTTATAGGAGATATCACCTCTAATCATGATGTGCCACACGAAATTATTTTCGAAAAAACAAAATAATTTCGATTTCATTTGGGGTGTAATAAGAAACGGGTAAGGAAATTTCTTTTCTTCCCTCATGTACGCCAGCGCAGCAGGTGAAGAGTGCGGCAGCAGCACCGCCAACGAGACGACCACCACCGTCTCCCTTTCGCCGCCCAGCAGCAGCAGCAGCGACGCGACACTGGGGACGAACATCCAAGATGACGACGAGGTGGACCCTCGCCTGCGGCCTCTGCTGCCGGACAACATCTTCTTCATCCCCAAGCAGCGGGTGGACGCCATCCTAGAGGAGCTGGGGTACGCCTCGCCCCTGGATCTGCTGCGCGAGGTCCTCAAGTTGGCCGCCCGCCGGGCGCGCCCGCCCATCTCGCGGTTCTACGTGGGGGTGGCGGGGCTGAGCGCGGCGGGGAACGTCGTGTGCGGCGTCAACGTGGAGTTTGCAGGGCTGAGCCTGAACGACAGCATCCACGGGGAGCAGTGCCTGGTGGCGCGCCTCCTCAACGCCGACGAGACGGGCCTCCTCTGCTTCTGCGTCAACGCGCCCCCGTGCGGCCACTGCCGGCAGTTCCTCAACGAACTCCCCGACACCGACCGCCTCCAAATCCACATCAAGGGCTGCCCCCACACCCTCGCCCTCCGCCCCCACCTCCTCCCCCGCGACTTTGGTCCCGACGACCTCCACAACCCCTCCCGCCTCCTTCGCCACCCGCCCTACCGCCTCACCCTCCTCCCCCCTCCCCCTCCTCTCCTCTACCAACCACCTCCACCATCACCACTACTACACCACCACCAACAAGTAGAGGAGGGAGAAGAAGAAGACGACGACCTCGTGGCCCTCGCCCTCGTGGCCGCCAGTCGGGCCTACTCGCCCTACACCGAGTGTCCCTCTGGTACATTGGGCTTTTTTTTTAAATTTTATTTTGTTATTTGGTTCCGAGTGACCGGTCGGTCAGATTTGTGCCGCAACCCGATAATAATAATAATTAATGTTCTCCATTTATATCATTTAGTATCAAAAATCCAATATTAAATAATTATAATAAAATAGGGGACTAACTCGGGGAACGTGTGCAGGAGTGGCGCTACGGCTGAAGGACGGGAGCATGTACCGGGGTTCCTACATCGAGAATGCCGCCTACAACCCGTCGCTGCCTCCGCTTCAATCGGCCCTTACGGGGCTTGTCGGTGAGGAGAAGACTTGGGACCAAATAGAGTCGTGCGTCCTCGTCGAGCTGAGTACTGTGTCCTCCTCTTCAGTGAGACCACAAATGACTGATTGCATTCGAATTGTGTCATATTCAGAAGGAGGATCGATCTCGCAGGAGGGCATCACACGGCGTCTCCTTTCCTCGATCGCTCCGCACGCAACGCTCCGCGTTCGTCACATCGCCACGTGCGCCAAGCAAACAAACTAAGGAAGGCTCGTTCATTCATGAATGTGGCCTTTGTGTACCGTCGAACCAAAGCCACCTATCCCCAAGCATCGGGAGGATGCTTTTTTTTGTTGAGTGTCTTTCGATATCTAATGTACTTTTGGCTGTTAGACTCTTTAGCATTGGGTTGCACACAGCGCCTGTGTTGTGCAATTGACCTCGCCTAGTGGCCGCCGCGGCGTCTACCACGACCTCGTCCCCTCCCTCTGCCTCGACCACCGCCTCCGCGTCCAAAACGCATGCGATTCACCCCCGTGCTAATGAGAGAGCCCAGTAGCTCGTCGCACCGGAAGCACGCCGTATGCTTAGTCTTCCCATCTGGCAGAGGCGTCTTGAGTTTGTTGAAGTCGACGCACATGAGGGTCGAGCCACACTCCTCACAGCTCTCCTCTTCCGGCGTAATCTTGTGCGCTCCTGCCATCCAGAGTGCGTCAGGAACAACGCACACACCAAAGGGAAGATTGCAATATCAGGGCACCTTCGGGGAGGTACACCACAAAGTTGCATTTGTTGCAGTCCATCTTCCACTTGGGCGCCGAATTAACATCGAGCACGATCGTGCCATCGCACTCGGGGCATCCCACAATTCCGTTACGTGCTAGTGAGTGCTGTGGTGGAGACTGGCTGCGTCAAACATGGCCTTTCACGTTCACAAAGGTTGATGTAGGATACCTGGCACGTTGGATGTGTACACTGGTTGCAGCTCATCCCTTGGTGCATGCCTTCAAGAGTAGGATAATTGTAGCAATACGGGCACAGTGAAAAGGTCTTGGAACCGATCGTGCAGAGCAGCAGCTCAAAGTTGTCCAGCGGGCATTGCAGCTCTTGGTTCAGCTGTTACCAATGCACAATGTCACAAATGATATATAATATCTGGAACGGATATGGAGCACCTTTATCACACCATTCTGCGGCAAACTGTAAGTCTCCTCACACGTCTCGCAATACAAGCGCGCTGGTCTGTCAACAGTTAGCAATTACGATCACCGGACAGCCAGGGGGAGCGTGCGTACTTGAGAGAAAGGTACTTCATGTAGCGCCGACATTTACCACACTTACATCGAAACTTGGAAGGCGTTTTAGCTAACTGGGAGAACGAGGCCTCAAAAAACTCATCCATCCTGATTATCTTTTGTGGAGAAGATAAGGTCACTAGAGCCTTATCATGTTGTTGTTGTTGTTGTTGTTGCTTACCTTCTCAACGAAATACTTGTATTTCTGAATGAAGATGTCCAGCAGATGAGCAACGACCAGATCACGATCAGCATGCCCTTTAGCAATGTGATCTACACTCTTTTCCACATTCGCTCGCACTAACGGCAGAACCAGCTCTGGATCAATGCGATGATACCCATGAACTAGCGCAATGCCGAGCTTTGTTGGGACTAGACGTCTGTGCATATGGAAATTAGCAGCAGTTGCCACAAGATCTATCATACGCTATGAAAATTCAATAATACCTTCCGCTTTCCACTCGTACGTAGTTACGCTCGCAGATGTTGTTGATATGCGTAGGGATACTCGCATCTGTCCCTATTCCGTGTTTTTCCATCTAACCGTTGGTCAGAATGAGTGGATTGCTGCTGATAGCAAAAACTTCAAAAGTACCAAGCCGATGAGCTCACTCTCGGTCAAGTAGTCTGGAGGACTGGTCTCACCCTCTCTGAGTTTCAGTTCTTTGACTGTGAAGCCACTTCCTAACCAATCTTTTGTGAGCTGTGGCCAAATGTGTGATGTAAGGGCAAGCTTCTACCTTTGTACTTCTCTAGGCCGACGAGTCCGGAGTCACGCACTGATAGCCAGGGCATTACAAGCGTGAAGCCAGGTGACTGAAGCCTTTTTCCAGAGTAGGAAAAGGTTTCATTCCCCATCTCAAAGCGGCACCTGATCTTGTCAACTCGGCAATCTGGTGACACGCTGGCAATGAAATGTCGCGCAATATAGTCATATACTCGCCAGTCATCTCCAGTTAGCTCTGCTGAGTCCGCACACCGCATGGGTGTTATAGGAGGGTGATCTCCAGCATCCACTCCTGATAACGCCAAGTTTTGTTAGAATGTGCATGAAATTAGACTACACCCTGTACCTTCTTTTGCTTTAACGTGGCCACGCTCTAAGAGCGATTGAATGTACTGACCCCAAACAGGGTGAGACTTTTGAGCAGATAGTGTGCCGATAAGATCGAAGTTTGGGCTGTAGTGTGTCGTTTCTGTCCTCGGATAGCTAACGTAGCCGGCAATATACAAGCGCTCAGCAATCTGCATTGTGCGGGCTGGTCCAAGGCCCAGTTGCGTCGAAGCTATCTTGAGCAAAGTTGTTGTGTTGAGAGGCACTGGGCGAGGTTTTTTCTTTTCCTTTGTCTCGACGCTCACTAATCTGAGCGAACGAAAATGATGAGCCTTCCTGGCCGCAATTCATCAAGCTTAGTCACTAGTACTTGGCAGACTTATGCTCGTGGAGCATCTTCTCAAAGAGAAGACCAACTTCATGGTCGAACACACGCGTGCGATCCCACTTTAAATCAAGCGTATTGCCTTCCCTCTCAACTCGCACAGCTACGTACCAGAACTTCTCTGGTTTGAACTGTTGAATGTAGTCGTGTCGTTCCACACAGAATCCCAACCTGATGGCGTATTGAAATCAGCAAAATCAGACAAACTGAGTGGTAGGTAGCACCCAAGCAACGTACGTGGGAGTTTGGCAAGGTCCGTAGGAGATCAAGTCAGAGTCAAGGTCACCATACTTGCCTTGAAAGTACCGGGTTTGAAATCGTGTGAAGGCTACGCCCACCTGATGAATCCGTAACCAAATCAGCTGAAGACACGACGAGAAAGAATGGGGCAAGCTCATGACCTTGAGGTCAAGTTCTTGTCGGGCATCAACAGCAGCGGCCTCATCAGCGTTAGGAGATCCAAGATTCTGCATGGCTTGACGAATATCGGGGGCGGTAATTGATGAAAACCGTGCGCGAAACACAGTCTGTTGGCCCGGATGCTGCTTCATCTTTGGCAAGCAATTTTCCATCACTTGTCATACATCGAGTCAGTACACTGAGTCAGTGGAAGACATATCTCAGGCGAAGAGACGGTTACCTTCAAAACAGATGTTCTCGCCCTCACGATCGCAATCCAACCAGAGGACGAGGTAGTCGACTCCCTTTGCCTCCTTACGAAGGTGCTTCTCGATATGTTGCTTGGGATTGGACTCCTTCTTGATCGTCTCCGCTTGGAACAGCTCTAAGGGATCCGTAGCGTCCCAACTCTGATACTTGGCTACAAAGTCCGTTCTGTGGTGCAGCGACAATGCATTGTCAGCGGATGCTCACCCCCCATCCATCACAGCGCTGCCAGCGCACCCGTAGACGTGGCCAGCCACGGAGGTCACCTTGAAGAAGGCTGGCCGTCCCTGGAAGGTCCCCTCGAACTCGTACACCCCGCACACGGGCGAGTAGCCCTTCCGCATCGATGGGTTCTGGACCACCCCCGGTCACCCTCAGCCCCTTTCCCTCCAACCTTTCGAATAAAATTATATTACATAATATTTTTTAAATGGCAGATTTACTTGCAGTTACATTACATGAAAAATAAAATAAGAAAAATCAAGACGGGTGTGTACGCCGTTACGCGAGAGCATCTCAGCGATGGAGCGGGCGATTGAGGGTTTTTCGGCCACCATCAGCACCCCCGCCATGGTGGTGCACCAAGAAGGAAGATCTTTTCGTAAATGTTTCGCGTTTTCCAAATTATTTGGGATAAAACGTCAATAAATAAATAAATAAATAGAATACACTTCTTACTTGGCTTCCCAGACCAGATCTGGAGCATGGAGGTAGTGAGTTAGAACAAGAATGATGAACAGGATCGGGGAGAGGGGAGAGCGCACCGGAGAACAGCTTGCGTACGGCGCTTTGGAGGGCGGTTATCCACTCGGCCTTTGTCGCGGCGTTTCCGGCGTTGATGATGAAGCCGTTCTGAGGCGTCGACACCACGAGCACGCCCTCGCCATCTGCGCAACGCCCATACGAGTGAGGGAACTTCTAAGTTGTGGAAAGGCGTGACGAAATGCGTACAAGCATCGGCAGGAAGATCAAGGACGTGTAACTTCCACAACTCTACCACCTCCTTTATCTCGTATTTGACAGTCGACGGCGAGCCTGCAAAGCACCACCAGAGTGAGTGTTGGACAAGCAACACGATGAGGATCTTATCATACCCAAAACGGATAGACTCGATGGGGAGCCAGGAGGAGAAGAGCTGGTAGCTTGGAAATCAACTGAGAGAGAAGTCGGCTGAGATGCAAATGAAATAGAATGAAAGTGTAAACTGGAGCGTCGACCCGATGGTGAAGAAGTGAGTCCAGGAAAGGATGTGAGGAATCGCTGTAGGGGCGCTACAATTCCTTCGCCTCCGTCAGAGGATACGGCATCGCCATCACTCCGTAGCGTGCCGCGGTAGCTGCGACGTCGTGTGGTCTGATTCCGTGTGCACATAAGCAACACGTCGTTGAAGAGCATAAGGTGGAGATCTGCAAGAATGTCATAGCGAGCTCAACGTCACGATCTGGAGAGCACAACAAGAAGATCAATGGGCCTACCTTCCGCCTTAGCCCTCTTCAGCGTTTTGCCTGGCAAAAATTTGGAGCCCAACAAGACCACATCGCCTTCTTTAATGAATCGGCGCTCAGCACTGCGAAACAAGAAGCAGATAAGAGGCAATTAATAATGAGCCACGCATTACGACCGACAAAAAAAAGTACCTGAAGTCAAACGATGAGCACGTGCGTCCTCTGTTACGTACTCCAGGACCAACTAGAGTAGAACACAGTTTAGCTACATATTCCGCATTCTCCGCATCCCTATAGATTGACCATAGAAATGGATGAGAAAGATCATAAGGAACATATGTCTGTACATTACCTCTTTTGTTCATTGAGGGTATGAGTCGTCTTCTTCATCTTCTCGACAGCTTAATTTGGTATACGCACTTGTACCGGGTGTAGTTTTTCTGCAAAGAGATCAAGACACTTAGAGTTTGTGACTGAGGCACAAGATAGATGATATACCGCAGGAGCTGGCTAAGGAGTAGCACATAACGAGGAATACGTTGTATGGGCTGGATCAAGAAGGATGATAGGTCCATATATCCACACTCTTTCTTGGCCTCACACTAATCGCAGAAGCAGTACTATGAACAAACTTGTCCCATAACGGCCTTCACAGTGCGATTGGTACCTCTGCAACATACTTAGCAAAGTCGGGTTCTTCAGCTTTACAACGGTTGATAATGTCCATGGCCGACTGATAGCTATTAATGTAGGCCGTGTAGCGATTGAAAAAAGCTAAGGCCATGCATGAGCTGACGTTAGTTTCTTAAGTAACCAGCGTAAGAACAGGAGCTTACTAGTATTGTGGAGGAAGACATCACCAAGGCCCTTAGTACGAAACTCATTCAAGTCGCCCAGGCGCTGCTGAAGTATAGCGGAGAAGGTTCGATGGGCAAAGAGCAACTTGTCGACAGATTCGAATAGCGCCTTAAACTGCTGACCGCCGCTGCTGGCTCTCACCTTCTGAAGGAGAGAAGCATCGAAGCCAGCGGAATCTCCGCTTATCAGGGGGTAGTAGAAAACCTCTACTACAACACTTAGCGCGTTAACGTAGTTGAGCTCCGTGAGAAGGAGTTCATTTGCAACATTCAGTCTTGCACGTAATCGCTTGGCTGCGTAGAGGAGGTTTTAGTCTGACTGTGGGCACCGGACATCTGCAGCGAATGCCCATCCATACGTACCGAGAAAACGACGAACATAGGTTTGGATTGTAATCACTTTAGGCTTGATGGGAACCAGCACCGCGTCTGAAAGATTTTCCCATGAATGTGACCATTTTCGACGAGCTTTGAAGTGCTCCAGAGCGTTTTTTACTCTCTCCTTCTCTTCTGTTGCTCATGCAATTGTTGAGGTCAGACGAGTACTTGCATCAGTCGGCTGTCCCCAAACTCATCAAGTACCTTGCTGGGCCTTAAGGTTGCGGAGCATGCTCGATCTATTACCGGATCTTCGTGGAGAAACATCTGTAGGCTCCGGACTAAGATCGCTAAGTTTGGGTAAATCTAGAGTTTATGATATATTTATCAGTTCTCAAATGTGACAGATGGCATTGGGGGTGCCTCATATACCAGCCTGCGATTGAACGCGGAAGAAAATGTTGGCGTTCTTGGAGAGCTTGAACGCTGGCTCATCATTGCCTTGATAATCCAGGAGAATAGGCGGGGTGGTGTTTCGCCACAACTTCCTGCCACGAGGTGTCGTACCACCGCTCGATTCAAGGTCATCGCGAGAAGTCTTGTCCAGTACCGCTTTCTCACGCTCGGCATCGTCTTCGCCTCTCATTCCTAGCTTCGGTCCGTCAGCTTCGGGCAAGATCCATCCGTCATCCTCAGCCGATTTGGAATAGGGGTTATCCACACTTTCCGTGCGTGTTAGAGGTGCTATGGCATTTGGTTGGGAAGGAGGATTTTCTGAAGCCCCTGCCGGAAGCGGGGATTCAGTAGATGTAGGAATAATCCATCCGTCCTCCTCTTCGATTAGGGTATCGCTGCTGTCGAACTTCCAGTCGCTGTCCACCTGCCGGTCTCTCTCCTCCTTTTCGTTGATTGCGCCAGAATCGACATCTGTCTTTTCTTCTCTACACAGTGGCACAGGAACAGGGCATATGCGTCCGGCTCTCCATGCAGCATCAGCCCTCAACAGCGACTCTCTACCTGACGTTGGATTTTGGCGGTTTTTGCTCTTCCCTTCCGATGGGTGAGTCTCTCTAACCTTAGCCATCTCGATCTCGAGCAGTTGATTCATGCCAGAAGACGCTCCGCCTCTCACAGCCAAGGTAGGGAGGATCAGCTGCTGACCGAGCGATGTGGAATGTAAATTGCCGCCGGAATTCATCAACATGTTGAGCGACTCGGCGGATCCTGAGTAAAGTTGTGCCATCGCAGCGGCTATCGCTGGATCGGTGGCGTTGAATTGTGTTGTTTGAGCCTTATTGCCGTCTACTTCGGGCTCCTCATCACCGTCGGACCCATCCTCCGTTGATTTTTCCTGACTCGAATTGATGCTGCGCGAGCCATCGCCATTTGGTGTCAGGCTAGCGGGGTCGCTGCCGTCAGAACCCTTCTGTCTAGCTGCTTTTCTGGCTTTGTCTTCTTTGGCCTTCTCCTTCTTTTGTTTCTTCTCGATCTTCTTCGCGTTCTTCCGCTCTGCCTTAAGATGTTTCGCTTCTTCCTTGCTCTGTCGCTTCGCCCGGAGAGAGGCGCCATTGGCGCCATCCATATCTACGGCGAGTAACTGTACAGCTGATCCCGACAACGAAGTCGACGGAACGGAAGACGAATACGCGGGAGACGGAACGGAGGAACCTGTAGGGCCAGGCACTGGAAGTTGCTGCGAAGATCGCTGCAGGTGAAGGAATCGGAACTTGGAATCCTTTGGCTTCTTTGGTTGCCCGCTATCGGCCACTGAGTTCTGCACCAGACCGAGCACCCGTTACATTAGCAAAAAGCAATAATAAGCTATAATGCATAATGAAAAATAAACAATAAATAACAATAAGCAATGATAATAGGATAATAATAGTATTATATAGGATAATATAGAATTTCTTAAATAATAATGTATAAGAGGGGTGGTACTGTGTGGGAGGGCTTGGAGTTCTTGGAGGAGCTCGTGATGGGGGAGAAGACGGAGAGAGAAGAGAGGGAGGCGGATAGACGAAGGCGTCGAGATTCCTTCTTGGTGGTCTTGGTGGCGGGGCCTTCGGGCAAGGGTACGGCCGGTCGGTAGATGCTCAGCCCCTCCCCCGACGAAGACGAGGAGCTGCCGCGTAGAGGCGACCAAAAGCCTGGCGTGGTGGCCTCGTACTCCTCTATGAGGCGCTCTACGTCCGTTGTGGGAAGGATCCAACCTTCTTCCTCGTCGTAGAGACAGCCATCTTCCTCTTCCTCTTCTTCTTCTTCTTCCTCCTCCTCATCTGCCACCGCGTCCGCGTTGAGGGGGTCAGCATAGTCGAGAGTAGTAGGGCTGATGCTGATGGCACCACAGGTGTCATGGGACCGCCCGCCCTCCTTTTTGATGGACCGCTGCTTGCCCTTGGAGAGCCGTCGCAGCCCGCCCAACGTGCTCCGTTTGACCTTTGCGGGTTCGGAGGGCCCATGGGGGTCGTCCCCTGCTGCTCCTTCTTCGGGCTGCTGCAGCTTCTTGCCCTCCCTCTGCTTGACGCGTCGCGATCTTTCTCGCCGTACCGGGGACGTGGGCGAAGTAGCAGTAGTAGTGGTCGTCGTGGCGGGTGAGGTCGATGTGGGGGGAGAGAGCCATGAAGAGATGTGCTGTTGCTGGGGGTCAAAGGATGCGGGGCCACTACCACCACTACCACCATCTAAGATGGCCTCTTCGTGTGCCTCATTGAGGTGGTGGAGAGGGCCCTGCTTGTTCTTCTTCCTCTTGGCTTCGATCTTCATCGCTTTCGATCTTTTGGGGAGGGGGTCTGCCCCTGCCTGCTCTGCTCCACCACCGGTGGTGGGTGCCGAGGATGAGGGGGGTGGCGGTGGCGGTGGGGTTTGGGCGGGTGCCGGCTTGTGGCCCAAGTGGAACATGGAGGACAGCATGCTGTTGGGGCTCCTGCGCAGTCCCCGTCCGTGCTTCCTCTCGCGTCTGTCCTGTTCCTCCTCCTCTTCCTCCTCCTCTTCCTCCTGCTGTCGCCTTCTGGGAGGTGGGTGCTCTTCGGCTCCACCCAGGGTGACCGCTCCTTTATCTCTCCTTTGGCTCTTGGTTGAGGTACTCGTGGTGCCTTCCTGGCCCGGAGCGCTGCAACTGCGGTCGTCGTGCGCAACCACCACTTGGCCCTTGCGGCGAGTATTCTTGTCCCCGATGATGTGGGGAGCCCCCTTGTTGTCCTCTGCAGCCGCGGTAGTTGCCGCTCCTATCTCCCCACCACCGTCACGCACGCCCTTGGCCCGGCCGTGCCCTTGGCCCGCCGGCGTTCCGCTCGCGGCTCCTCCGCCTCGTGTGGTGATGGTGATGGTGGTGGTGGTGGCCCCATCACTACCGCCGCCAGTAGTTTGTTGGAGCGGAGATGGTTGCTGGGGATCACGCGACCCTTCGCCGAAGAGGGCGGACGAAGACGACACCCCTGAAGTGGCCGTGCTGGTGGTGGCGGCAGAGGGGAGCAGGTCCGCTGTGGAGTCGGGAAGTGCGCTCGCTCCTCGCCGGGCCTGGGCTCGTGGTGGCGTGTCCCGCGTGCGCGCTATCTCGCTGCCGCCGTGGCGCCGCCGATCGCCGGGGGAAGGTGGAGAGGACAAGAAGACCAAAGAGGAAGCGGGGCGCCCCATCTCCTCCTCCTCCTCCTCCTCCTCCTCCTCCTCCTCCTTGGCCTCTGCCCCACCATGCCCGTACTGAGAGATCCCTGACGGCGCTGACTCACGAAGAGCGCCCATCCCGCTCCCCTTGCGTTTGTTGTGGTGCCCCACCACCACCACCACCTTGTCCTTTGTGTTGCTCCCCGCAATGCTCGCCCCTGCGCTACTGCGGATGCGCCGCATGTTGTTGTTGTTGTTGTTGTTGTTGTTGCTGCTGCTGTTGCCACTGCTGCCGATGTTGCTGCTGACGCTCGTGTTGTCGCCCTTGGTGGTGCTCTTCTTGATGGTGTTGGTATTGTTGTTGTTCTTCTTCTTCTTCTTGCTCCTGGCAGCAGGAGGAGGAGGGACGATGACGTCGGGGCGCGCCTCGCCAGGACCACGCGCGCTCTTGGGGCGACGAGCGCGCTCACGTTGGAGCAGGGTCTCTGCGCTGAGGAAGAGCGAGCCCGATGCCGACGAAACAGGTCCCGGCGATGATCGAGAAGACGTCAGCCGCGGTGGACTCGTGGGGGACAGAGGTTGTTCGTCGACGTGCTCTTCAACGTTGCCCTCTTCCTCTTCAGCGCCCTTCAGAACAGGGGGATGCGGAACCTTCCGGCGATCCCCACTAGTAGGAGGAGTAGGAGGAGGAGGTGTTGGGGAGAGGTGGAGCCTGCCGATGAGACGAAGAGACAGCCGCTTGAGTTGGTCGCCGCTCCTGGAGGTCTTACGCCCTCCTCCTCCTTCTTTGTCGCTGACCACTTTGACTGTCGTCGGTTCCACTTCGTCAGACGGCGGGGAGGACGTGTCGATGTCCGCTGCCTGCGCCGCACCGGACACTAACGGCGCGGAAGCGGCGAGTGTGGGGCGTCGTTTTCGTTCTATCTTCGTCTTCGTTCTTGTGACTGCTCACGGGCTATCAGGAGGAGGGACAGGCGAGCGTTCTTACGCTGCTCCACTCGTGTGGCGTGCTGTGGTTGGGAATGGGTCACACAAACGCTCAGCCGGACGTTGGTAGGCCCAACAAAGAGGAGCAAATAGCAATTATTAACTCATACATAGCCCCCCATAAAGTAGGCAAATGGGGGATTATGCAAACAGCTCACTATGAGTGGTCTCTATTTTTCTGGTATGGAGAACAGCTGTGTTTGTTACGTGGGCAACTAGGCATAGTTCCCACGTAATTAAGCGCTTTTCAAAGAATGGTAAACATGCGGAATCCCTGTGGCATGCTTTACATTCCGATAAAACTTCCGGAATGCCGGCTATCTCCTAAAACCGAAATAAACGGCAATTCCACTTCCCGTTACCAACAAGAATGGCGGCCAGCAGTCCGAACGGAAAACGGCTGGGGAAAGTCCTCTATGCTTCCCTCCTCCGGTACCTTGTCTTTCTTTTTCTTTTATTTAATGGTAATGGTTATGATCATTTATTTATTTATTTATAATTTACGAATTCATTTCTTTATTTATTGTCTAGTTCGGGTCTCATATGGGAACGAGAAGTGCTGCGAGGGCGGCTCGTGTTGGGCGAGAAGAACGAACTCTCCAGGTAGTAGTACTCCTGCCTTCTTCACCCTTTATGGTGTTTCCGGAGTGGCCAGGACGGCGAGTGGAGTGTGGGAGTAACAACTCATGGTGGTTCGTGATCGTGTTTATCGGGTGGTCACCACCAGGTTAAAAAACAGCTTGCCCTCCTGCGTGGGATCGCAACTGCCAGAGCACGTGGCCCTCACTGGTGCGCGAGTTTTACTGGCCGAACGGAGGAAGCCTTCTAACAGCTTCACTTAGGCACTGTGCTGCCTGCCTTGACAAGGCAACTCTGGCGCGATCTTACACATACCCAGCGCAGCAGTACCCAAGACCGCCGGCATGATCGGCCGTCTCAATCAGCTGCTGTACTCTAAATCATCGCCTTTGCACGTCTCTGTTGTTGATGTGCCTGACCATCTGTTTGGTTATGAGGAACAGATGGACGATGACTTTAGTGAGGCCTTTACAGCTCTGCGAGTGCTCAACGATCGCGCCGCGGCCTTGAGTCGATTAGTATACGAACCTCACAGCCAGTGCAACACCGATGGGGTATTCTTAACAGTGGGTATGCCACTTGGCGGCGCGATGGCTGAACTTCACGCTTGCAGATACTCATCGAGGTGCAATCGTATCCAATGCCATATCAGGCAGAAAATAACGGCATCAAGTACTCCCGTTTTGAATACCACATGGAAATGACCAACGTACGGCCAAGATCTATCCTCTACGGAGCCGTCTCAAATTGGTTCTAACCGTTGCCTTGATCAGCTGCACCCTACCAAAACGTTCAAACTTCTCTCTCGGCACTGGGTCGTCATCGACGGCAATGGGCAAATCGAAGAAGTACGAGGGCCGGGGGTGGTAGGGCTTTATCCTGTCCTCGTACGCACCCCACAATTCAATCCCTATGGAAACGGGTCTTGTGATGAACTCAAAGCACACGTTTGGCCCAGGCTCCAGGCCAGGATTTCCACTATCGTTCTTCATCTGGTTGGCTTGCGACACCCTATGGGACTATGCATGGATCTTTCCAATTTGTCGTACTTATCGCACACTCTCTGCTCCATACCTTCCCTTCATTAACGATGGTCTTTGTGCTCACCAGGATGAGGACACAGGCGATATTGTCGAAGCCACTATTGCACCTTTCGGACTCAATTCAGTCGGTAAAGGACAAGCGCCGTCTGCTGAGAAGCGCAAGGAGAGGGAAGTACTAGTTTGAGGCGTGGTTCGCATCTCCTGGTATGATTTGTGTATATCTTCTTGTAAATTTAGTGACCCTTTCTACGCCTCCGTTGCCGGCGCGGTTGGTCAAATAAGGTAGGTGGTACCTACTGTCCGCAACTCTTCCCGCAACAGCTAAGGCTGCGTGATTTCTGTTTTTGACTTCTCTCAACGGGAGCCTAGCGTCCCAATAACAGAGCGGTCTCCTCGTCTTTTGTGTGCGCCCATCTTTTCTTCTTCCTCTTCGCGTCTGGGCTTCCACATTTGTTGGCTCCTAGAGAGTGGGACGAGAGCAAATTGAGCGCAGCACCTCCACCGGCAGCGGTCACTGGTTTCCCGCCCCGGTTTGAGATTTCACAACAGAAGGCGCTTGTATCCCTTGAGCGAGCAGGCCGATCAAGGGAACTGTTTTTACTTCTATCCTGCTTCCTCTTGAAGCCGAAGGAAATCATGATGGACGAAAGAGGATCCAACTCAGCTCCACACCCTGCACTCCCTCACATCGTCGCCATCAATAACGAGGAAGAAGACGAAGATGGTCAGAAGGAACGGCCACGTCTCTCGCGGTCTAAATCCATAAAAGAGTGTACTGCTCCCCACAATCTCGTTTGAGCCTTCGACATCTGGCGATTGTGACTAAGTTTCCTGATTTTCGTCTGCCCCTTACGCAGCGGTGGGAAAGGGAAAGCGGATGCTCCTTGGGCTGAAGAGCATAGGCAGTGCCAAGGGAATAGGTATGTTGCCTTCTCGTAATCCGACGCATCTGTCGAACTTCCTCGCCTCAACACCTTGATCATGGTGTTCCCTCTGTTGCTTGAGACGCTTGTGCCGTTCTTGAACATTTTTCTGCCCCTATCTTTGGTGCAGGCGAGGGATTCAAGTCACAACATAAGGTTCGAAGAAAATGGAGTAGACAGTGGGATGGCGAGCTGCCAAAGGATACCATAGCCAAAGTCATCATCGTGCAAAAGCTGGGTCGGGTAAAGCCAGCAACTCCTGGATAGATATGTGTAGAGTCACCTTCATTTGACAGCTAATGCTTTCAGGCATTTCTGGCGCGAAGACTGAAGCGACGACTATTCGTTGCGCACGAACTGCTTGCAACAGAAGAGCACTACGTCAAAGCTCTCTCTATAGTTTGTGAGATCTTCTATTACCCGCTCCTACGCTTGCTGGAGCAGAGTAAGGCCAATGGCACCGAAGGTAAGGATCAATCCCCAATTCGGTAGGTGTTTTCTGGTCTGATTGCGACACGCAGCCCCGTTGAAAAAGAGCGAGGATATTGAGGTTGTCTTCTCGGTGGTGGATAAGCTGTACATACATCACAAAGAATTCAGTGGTTATCTGAGGGAACGGGTGCGGGACTGGGAGGCTTTCGCTCGGCTCAGCTTGGGCGACATATTTATTGACAAGACAGGTGCCTTGCGCTCCCCTGTGGCAATCGCTTATGGCCGACATGATCTAATCGAGGGGCGCACTCCAGGGTTTTTCGAACTGTATTCAGGGTACATCAACAATTACGACAGTTCTATCGCCGCCATCAACAGATTGAAAAAGGAAGATCCGCTTTTTGCCCAGTTCGTGCGGGAGGTAAGTTGCAGTACATCGAGTCATCAGCATTCATACATCACTGATCAAGGTATATCCTACATTGTTTTAGGCTGAGGCCCGGGAAGAATGCGAGTTCTCTGATTTATCTTCATTTCTCATTCAACCTATCCAACGCATTCCTCGCTACGTCCTACTCCTTAGTGGTACTTCCGTCTACACATTCGTCTCAATCCGCTCTCCATGTTCATAGTTGGCAATCCCCTATGCAGCCCTGATGCGAAAAACCAGCAAGGCCAACCCCTCCTACGAACTCCTCTTCAAGGTACGCTCCCAACGCAATCTGCAGTTTAAGTCTGGCCTTGACATTTTCAGGCAGGCCACACAAAAGATGAAGGATATGACCGATTATTTCAACGAGCAGAAGAAGGACTGTGAGAACGCTGACTACGTGCATAAGGTACCTCCAGCGTTATCGTTTCAGAGGACATCTGCATTCTTACGGTGAACCATTCTCTCCGAGCGCAGCTCTACTCTCAGCTAATATTTGACACACAAGACAAACATCGTTCCATGTCCGTCCAGCTGACATTCTCTATAAATGAAGATCGTCGATTCGTGAAAGAGGGTGACGTGATGATGATTAAGGAAAAGACAGTGTCGAAGCCCTTCTCACCGTCTCGTGCCGAAGGTATATTCTACCGCTTTATTGATGTGGTGTGCATTTCTAATAGAAGTGCGATCGTACTAGACCGACATCTGATCCTGTTTAACGATGTGTTGTTGATGTGCATTCTTCCTTATATGCGCACAACTTCAAGCAGAGCACTTCGGGTATGCTCGCACGAATAGTTAGTTGGAAACAGATAGCTGACGATGTTTGTGACCACAGCGACGTAGTAGCAGCATGATCAAGGAAAACCTTGTCGGAAAGACAATCAGAGCGAGGACACTTGGCGCTGAAGGCCAACATCCTCAGATGATCATAAAGGAAACCATCGAGCTATGGAAGGTGCAAGTTGTGGATCTCCCATCCTCTTGTACGCAGCTGCCTTCAGTTGGGTGACATGTTACCAATATCGCTCGCTCAAACTAAGACTTGGTTTTGTTGTGTACACAGACGGAGAGGGCGTGTTTGTGATACAGAGTTTCGACACCAAATACAGTCTCTGCGCAGGAACGGACAAGATCAAGCAGGAGTGGTTTACGGCTCTGTTCACCACTATCGAGAAACTTTTCAAGGTCAAGGTACAACATGCGCAACAAACCGCCCCATACACGAAGCCTCGACTAACATCGCTAATAAATATTACCAGTCTACATCAGGCCAAAACAGCTGAACGTTGGTTGCACCACATGTTACTCCTGCAAGGCGAGGCTAACCGCCTTCTTCCAGAAATGTATCTCCCTTCACCATTATGCTTGCTGCTACGTAGCTGGCCTTGGGCTTGTTGTTAACTTGAATCTGAGTCCGCTCTGCTTCGTCTTCCCGAAAACAAGTGAGCAAGCTTTCCCAGACCGACTGGGTACCGGGTTTGTGTCTGCTGCGTCGATGACTCCCGGGCGCTGATACTTCTCTTTCGCCGACCACTCTTCGTAGTGGCATCTTTCTTCAGCGCTGTTTCGATGCCTACTATGGGCGGAACAGGTCGCTTAATCGGTGTTGAGGACACCGTACATGGGAATTCATAGGCAGATGAGTGTCGGCTGCTTGCGCTCTGCAGTAGTGTCTTGTCGTGGATGTTCAGGCTGAGGCAATTCGTGTTGGCTCTCTGTGTACGTCTGGGTGGCCCTGATTGCTCCTCGTCTGCAGGTACTGGTTGGCTTTTCGGTCGAAGCCGCTCGCTTGTAGCCGTGATTGCTTGCCACAAGCGGCGTGGACTCGCCACAGCGGAGACCGGCGGGAGAGGATCACTTATGTTGCGAGGACGAACAGGTTCCTTCGGACATTCTTGCTCCTCCGCAAGCGAAGATGGAGTCATCAGAGAGAATGTTCGACCTCGGCATGCGATGGGATGGGCAGCGCTGAGTGCATTCCTGACGTGGAACTGGTTGACTGTCCCTCGATCTTCCTCGGGGAGTACAGGGTTCTCCTGGGCCGGTGACTCCTCGCTTGCGGCGTCTCGCCTGCGCAAGGAGAGCCACCCTCTACGCGTTCTCTTGGCGGAGGGCCGATGCACTTGGGGGGTTGTTGTCATCTTGGTCGAATCCGATAGAGCGGGCAAGGATGCTCCCAATAGATCGATGGCCGGCGGAGGACCATCACGACGCATAAGCTCCTCTATCATCTCCTGAATGAGTTGCATGTCGCTTACGGGGTCGCTGGCTCCTTTTGGACCTTTTGGAGGAAGGTGGGGATGCTTTTCGCCGGATGATGAGATGTGATCCCTGGGCACGGCTTCGTGTTCGCGCAGACATTCAATGGGAGGGACCGGTGGTACTGGAGGAAGCGCCTGAGCAGCCAGATGCGGAGGGACGTGGATCGGAGCTGCGTCTTCCAGAAAGCTGGAAGGGGACGGTGGCGGTTGAAGAGACCATCGTCGTTTACGTGATGGGCGACAGGTCATGCGCAAGGCGATTTCACTCTGACGCAAGCGCTGGCGGAGAGGGATGGCCACCGTGTTCTCCTTTGCCTTCTCCTCCGGGTGTGGCGGTGGAGACAGCGAGAGGTCCATGTAGAACTGCCCCGCCGTAGGTCTTGCGAGGGAGGCCAAAGCCTCCCGCATCCCCCGATGAACCCACAATCCCCCATCGGCTGGCGAAGCCGCCCCTATCGACGGGGATGATGATGACGATGATGATGATGATGTGCATGATGGGGACGGTGATGATGAAGACGATGGCGACAGGGCTACCTGCAGAGGGATATCTAGAGATGGCCAAGTGGTGACGAGAGGCGGTGGTGGAGGATGCTGAGGAGAACTGTTGTCAGTGGGTGGGACGTGATCCTCATCAAGGAGAGCAGGAGGAGTAACGTGTTCGAGGTCGTGGCTGATGGTGTTGGTGGAGGTGGAGGTGTTGGAGGTGGCGGAGGATATATCGTTCAGGAGGAGGTCGTGGTGGTGACCAGGGTGGAGGCGGGATGAGGAGGGCGGAGGGGGAGCTCTCCGTAGAGGAGGGGAGTGGAGGAGGAGGTCGTCCTTGACCCACAGGGGATCCTCCCATTCGCTCCACTCCCCCGAGTCGGTGGAAACGCTGGTCGTGGCCGAGAAGTCGTCCAGCGATGACTGCCTCCTCCTCCGCCGCCTCCTGGACCGCGCGTCGGGCATGAAGGGAGAGGAGGACGAAGGGAAGGAGGAGAAGGAAGAGGAAGAGGAGGAGCGGGAGAGGGCGGGAGAGCAATCGGATTCGGACACCGACGAGAAGAAGCCCGCGCACGTCGTGGAGTCGCGCAGTCCCCCGCGGTAGGGGCCCTCCTGACCACGTCCCCGTCCCCCCAGGGAGAGCAGGTGGAGGAGGGAGCGCAGATGGAGCTGCCTGCTCTCCTCCTGCCTCCTCGCTCCTCCCCCTGCTGCTCCTGCCGCAGCCAAGGGCTCCTCCTCCTCCTGCTCCTCCTCCCTGATTCCACCGCCATCAGCATTCTCATCATCGGCCGTAATAGGGTCCTCCTGGTGGCGAGGAGGAAGGGCGGAAGGGAGCTGGTGAGCCTTGTTCGCTGCCTTGCGTAGTGTCCCGAGAGTGAGGTGCCTCCTCTGAGGCGGCCTCCGCTTCTGTCCGTTCCTCTTCCCCCGCTGCATTCCTCCACCGCGACCTTTCACCGCCTCTTCTTCTTCGTGGTCTTGGTGGTCTGGGAGTGAAGGTACGGGGGAAGTACGGCCCTTGCAGGACTGGCTTCGAGGTCGTTGATGATGATGGTGGTGGTGGGGTAGTGGAGGTGGTCGTGACGCCGGTGGACAGGGTTGATTCAAAATGCCGGTCCGGTGGGGAGGACGGATAGCCTCAGGGCACCAGACTACCGGTGGTGAAGCAAGCAGCCTGCAAACCGCATCTGCTCATCCGGATCGTCATCCTCCAGGGCCTACCTCCCCCGTACCACGCGGGCTAAGGCGCACCTCGGGCAAGAGGCACCTACCCCATCATGTCCCCTTCCCTTGAAATTCCAGATACTCCTTTCCTGTGTGTTCTGGTGACGTGCATCGCCTCCTTAATAGACCAACCGGTGCGGGGGATGGGGGATGCCACCATTCTGGAGGTACCGAGGCTGCTGATCATGGCTACAACACTCAGCACGGCGTATCCCTCACGGGTCCACGTGGGCGGGGGCGCTGGGCGGTGATGAGCTCATTCCTGCTCTCATGCTCGTCCTGACGGCTCGTCCCCACGTGATGCTGCTACAGGTTTCCTACCATGAACGATGGGAAGCCACCATCACCGATGGCACCGAACGAAGCGCGCTTCATCGGTAGGGAGGAACATCACCATCAACAAACGGCAGAATGGGATGGGCGGGTTGGGTCTGATCGAACGTGTGGTGCGGCAGGGACATCGAACAACTTCAGCAGCAGATCGCCCGACAGGATGAGACTCTCGCCCGCATTGGATCCATCCCAGAAAGAGAATGACTGGTTGGACCGGTGGGCACGTAGTCTTGCGGAGCCCAAGAAGGAGGGAACCTCCCCAGATGGCTTGTCCGCCGCTCCAAACTTGGAAAGCGTCATGTCTTTCATGCAGTTCTACCAAAAGAGCCTTGCCGATGTCGATAACAGACGTGCTGCGGTGAACAGTACTCTCAAGGGTGAGAATAACAAAATCTGAGGTCAGGTACCAGCAAGCTTATCCGAGTGCGTGTGGCAGAACTGAAGGAAAAGCTTGATCGAGCCAACAAGTCACTAGCAGCTATTAGTGGTGACAGAAGCGAGCGCGTTTGCGAAGTCAATGTTCTACTCGCCAACGAATCGAAGGAAGGGGTACTCTTACTCCATCAAGGCTGTCTCGCCGCAGGAATCGTTCGCCCTATTCTTGGGGACAGACGACACGATCAAGGTCACTTATCCTCCGGGTGTCTACTTCAACGACACGCAAGGTCTACTTCGCAAGTCCAACCTCAAGACCATCAAACATCTCATCACGATTAAGAATACCAAACCGACCAACGTGCACGTCATCATGTTCGACCAGCTTCCTAAATCCAACGACAGCCAGATAAAAGTTCGTCTGCTGAAGCCAGAGGTTCAGGAGGAACAGAACGTGGTCCTCACGCCAGCCAACAATCTCAAGTGGAAGCTTGACCTTCAGCCGGGGAAGCATATACAAATCCCCTTCGAATACCAGCTCGAGTGGCCCCTTGGGCAGGTGCTCACCCTTTAATAGCATTGATAATGTCTTTAACGGCAAACACGGTACCTACCACGAGAGCTGTAGAGCCAAAGATAAGGATGATGACGTCCTTGGCGATCACCCACTTCGGTAGAGTCTTACGGAATTGCATCATGTGAAAGACGACTGCGGGAATAGAATGCGGGAATAAGTTTGCAGAGCACACACAGTTTGTTGTAGGAATGTGGGACGCACCAGGTAGGATAAACGCCAGGAAGGAAGAGCCCAGCGCACCGATAAGGCCGGATATAAGCCCGAAGAAAGGGACGAAGAAAGCAATGGTTGCCGTGAATAGGCAGCAGGCAAGGCGAATAAGATTTCCCTGCGATTCGTGTGAGGCCCAGGTTTATAGAGCCTACTCCCTCAGGTGTTGAATACCTTAACTTCGTAGAAGTTTTCACTGGGTCTCTTGAGGACAGCGAAGTCAAAGATTTCCGTTACGGGGAACAGCTGCATGGGATACGTGAAAATGATGGCGATGATAAGGCAGACTTTCACGATGTAGGTCAACACCGAATCCTCTGTCGAAAATGATATCGTATATGAAAAAAGAATTAGGTTGCGCCATGTTGTCCAAGATTAATCACACTTACCCGGCAGATTAAGGGTAATGACGTCTTCGGTGCCGCTGCCGTAGGTGAGATACCCCTTTAATGCAAATTCTGTAAGCGGTCTGCAGCAAACAGTGTCAGAGAAGGAAGTACCAAGATGCCAAAAGATCCCAGCATTAGGGTCACCAGGCAGAGTGTTAGGTCGAGAAGAAGCGGATAACGCTCTTTGTCTTTGTTCATCGTGCGCTCAACTGGCACCACCTGTAAATATTTGAAGGAGCAACCCAGTCACTGATGGGCCGCGGAGAACAGGTAGAGAAGACTTACTAGCCCAATGCCTTCGAAAGACGATGTAACCAGGCCGAAGAAAATAGGAAGTCCACTCCAGTTTATCCCCTAATCGAGGCCGAAGCTTATGAGCATTTGAAAGATAGGCAGCTCACGTTCATAAATTGAAGGGTTCACGTACATCCATATTGTAAACCTCGCTGCAGTCATCGTAGTAGAGCACAATGGCCATTCCAATCACCAATGTTACATCGGCAACCAAGCTGTAACTGAAGTCTGAGCCCTAGCGCCATTTGTAACAAAGGAGTAGGCCCTACCTGAAGATACTCAGCTGCTTGACCTTTCTAACCATACACAGGGGCAGAACGCATGCCACTGTAATAGCAATAGATACGATACTGACTCCTTCCTGTATGTGTGGGTCTGTGTTGGTGCAGGCATAAAGCCAAGCTGTGAATACAAATGGACGGTACACTCATGATGTGGAGGTCCGTGATCTCTGAAGGCATGAACGAGTCGATATTCTTGGAAATAAATATCATATATCCGATACAAAATCCTGTTTGCGTAAACACCTGGACAGTCGTTGTGATGAGCATCACAAGGTGGATGGCACCTCGCAAAAGATAAGCCCTGACGCACCAGGAATATATCTACCAAGATTCTGCCTCTCTTGCCCATAATTACTGTACCCACATCACCATAAGTGGCCAACTCTCTGTGCAAGCGATGGCACGTTCAGATGATATAACTCAGGTGCAGGGTTATTGAATCGTACCCTGCATTAGGCAGAGAGTTTTTACAGTGAACAAGCAGCTTGCAACAGTGATCTGTCACCCAGGCGATGATGAGAATACCCACTATGCCACCCTGTATCCAGGCTTAGCAAACCTCGCGCGCTCCCATGGGCAGTAACGTACGTATACGCCAGCCTGACGGAAGGCGTAGGGCATGCCCAAAAAGTTGGAACCAATGAAGGTCTTCAAGATGTTGGCAAAATCCAGCAGCCATCTGACACAATCCACGCACACATACACATACACATGCATACAGAGAGAGACATCGTATTCATGAAGCACAGGAGTGACGTGCGCGGGTGAGTGAATCATGGGCGAGTGTGTACCTGCCTGTTCGTTGTAACCCGGTCTCTGGCGGAGAATCGCCGTCACTGATGGCTTTGTCCACCAGAGGGTACGTGTCCACTGCGTCCAGGTCGGGATGACCTCTCTCGTTGTCCTCTTGAATGCTCCCTCGTCGTCCTTCTTCTGCACCAAGGCCAGCCCAGTTCATTTCCTCTCATCAGCAAATATCCATTTCCATACACCCAGACATCATTTATATAAATATAAATATAAATATAAATATAAATATAAATATAAATATAAATATAAATATAAATATAAATATAAATATAAATATAAATATAAATATAAATAGAGGGGGTAGGGGGTACCGTAGCCCTCCGGGAGAGTGGAGGGCTTGCTGAGGTGGGTATCTCCGAACCGGGACATGGCAAAGTGCTCTTCTTCCGCTTCCTCGTCCTCCTCAACGTGTTCCGGGTCCTGTAGTCCTCCCACCCACACACCAGCCAGTGAGACTGAAGTAGAAGAAGAGCAATGGAGAGGGAAGAACCGGGCTTGCTTCCCCCACGTACGTGCTGGTGCGGCGGTGGTGATGATGGCGGTGGTGGTGGTCTGCGGTACTGCTGCGGTTCGACCCTTTTTCGCATCACCACCCTACAGGACTTGCGCGCGCTGGTCTGGAAGAAGGGAGGAAGAACACCCCCAGTTTAGCATAAGATAACATCATTGAAATCGAGAATTTGCCTCCGACTTGTCCGCATATTTCGCATATCTTGAATTCCCATTCGCGTATATTACCGTCATAGCATCCCCACCAGCAGCAGGGGATGAGCACCATGCGGGTGGCCTTCTTGGGAGTGGGTGCGGTGTCAGTCGTGGCGGTGGCGGTGGTGGTGGGTGGGTGGGTGGGTGATGGTGGCTGAGCTGTACCGTGGCGCCAAGGACAGGAGGGATGGGGTACGCGATGGCGGAGCACCTGCTGCGGCACGGCCACCGGGTGTGGGTGTGGAATCGGACGCAAGCCAAGGCCCTCCCTTTGGCGTACGTGCTCATCGTCGTGGGGTGCCGCCCACGCACGAGGCGCGTCCTCTTCGGGGGACGACGCGACAAGCCTGTGCTCACCACAAGCTTGTGCTGTATCTCTCTTCTCTGCAGGGACAAGGGCGCGGTCGTGGTGGAGCGGGTGGAAGAGGCCGTCGCGGCGGCCGAGGTGGTGCTGGTGATGCTGTTCGACGTTCACGCCATCCACGAGAGCGTGTTCGCGTCGCCCGCAGTTCGGGAGGCGCTGCGCGGACGAACACTCGTGAACTTGGCCACCGTGGCCCCCACCGACAATCAGCACTTTCAGCGCGAACTGCACGCCCTCGGAGCCGACTTTGTTGAGTCGCCAGTGCTGGGCGCTACGCCTGTTGCTCAACAGGGCGCTCTTCAGGTGAAGTGGCACCACCTTCTCTGTCCGTCGGCTCATCCATCATCATGCACATCATCATGCACATCATCATCATCATCTTACATCATCTTACCTCATCCCCTCCGATGTGCCAATGTACACGTGCAGGTGCTGGTGGGAGGCACGGGCGAACAGTTTGAACGTCTCAAGGCGCTGCTCTCAGCATTTGGCACGCCTCACCACATCAGCGAAGAAATAGGCAGGGCTATGACGCTTAAGGTGCGCACCCACCCACATGGACCATGCCTCCACCCCGATCACAAGTGGCACTCACAAGTGACGCTGTAGTTGGCCCTGAACCAAATCGTATGCGGCGAGATCGTGTTGCTCGCAAACAGTCTGGCCATGGTCAAGAATGCGGGTACGACGTGTCCCTCTACGATCGCTTGCGCCATGCATACATCTCCTTTCCCCGCTTGACAGGGCTTAGCGAGGACACCCTCATGAACGTGCTACGCCCGAGTCAGTTGTACAGCAAGTACTTTGATCTCAAGATGCCACCAATGCTTACTCGCGACTACAGCTCTGTGGTCTTTACGACGAGTGGTACCTCAATGTGGGCATTTGGGGGAAACGTTTCTTGCTCATCATACACATACATGTCCATTCAGGAGCGAAGAAGGACCTTGGTCTGATTGCAGCAGAGGCGAAACGACTCGGTACGCAGAACACTTGGGCTCCTGTTGAAGGGAAGCTGCTGCGGCACCACAACATGATGCCGGGGTACAACGAATGACTCACACAAGTCGCTCGCCCTCATCTGCTTCAGGCCTCAACACGGCTGCCATAGACAGCATGCATGATCTCTTTGCCCAGACCGCTCAAGACAAGCCGGAAGCAGACTATGTCGCCGTCTATGACACCATCAACCCGCCCCTGGAGCCTCCACAGGAACAGTAAAGCCAGAAACGGGCACAACACGATGATCTTCGGCACCAAAGGTATGAATGGACTGGTGGATGACGACAGGTCACGACAGGTCCCACATCCTGTTTTGGGGGGTGGGTGGGTGGGTGGGGCCTTTCCTCCTTTAGGCGTGGGAGTGGGTGTGGGGCTGGTGTTCGGCCGAGGACATCGCGGCAACCTTGCGGTCCTGGCCGGGATGGGAGGTGGGGTGCTTGTCCGCCTGACACAACACACAAGCCGGAGGAGTGCACATGCATGATGGTGAGGCAGCGAAGAGGACCCCACAACACGCCAACCTCACGAGGTAGTACCTCGGACTGAATGCGCCGGGCGGCACCGAGGTTGATGGGGAGGGTCTGTCCCTTGAGCAGACGCTCTTTGCCGGGGTCCGGGGTGGTCTCGTCCTGAGTGGGAATGTTCTCCTCGTGGGCCTTGGGCGGGAGCTTCTGCTCGTTCCGGTTCAGGTGGCGGTGGCGGCCCTTCCCCTCCCGCTGCAGGCCCGCGTACGGCGGGTCCACATGGTTGAAGCTCATCTCTGGCTTGCCTCGTGTGCTCTTCTCCTCTTCCTCCTGCTGCTGCTGCATGTCGGGGGAGAAGAACAGAGAGATCAAGCTCGGGGGATGAGTGAGGAACGTGGCAAAATGGGGGTGAAGATGGCTCACTTGCGGTGGTTGCCCAGAGCTGGTGTGGGTGACCCTACTACTACTACTACTACTCCTCCTGGGTGTGGGTACCGAGAAAGTGGGGTGTGTGATGAACGATGCCGAACCGTGCGGCCCTTAAGGCTTCTGGAGGGCGCACGGCCACCATGCTCAGAGTGGCCGACCATCAGACAAGAACCACGGGGGCTCCTCGAGGAAATGCCAAAGACATTCGACCCAGCGCACCCCTCCTCTCACTTGGTGTCGGATAGCCCCCATCCCACCATTCTTTTCTTCCCCAACTTGGATGGAACAACGGCCCTGCTTAGTTTTTCAAATTTGGTTTGGAAACGCATTTCAAATAACATTCAGAGATCTCTATATCCCCTGGGGAGCGGCTGCAAAAGAACAAACCCAACAGCACCACAGGGAGGTGCAGGACGTCTACGGTGGCCGGCGTTTAGATGGGCGACGCAGGGTTTGCGAGGGAGTGCACGCGGGTGGCGGCAGCAGGAATAGCACAGCAGCAGGGATTTTCAGCTGTACAGGCCACTGCTGCAGACACCCTCGCCTCCATTCTCCACAAATGTACCGCTTCGTTATTTTGATATACTTTAATCATTATTATTTTATATGCATTATTATTATTATTATTTGCAATTATTATTATTATTATTATTATTTGCAATTATTATTATTTTTGCAATTATTATCATCTTATCATTATTATGCATTAATATTATTAGTTTATTTCATGGTTATTATTATGTTATTTCGTAGTTATACTGAGAATAAATATTAGCATTTATCTGTCCCATTTTATGTATTCAAGTATTTTAGTGCATGAAGGTACTCATGTTCTGGACGGTGTGTTGTTGTGGTAGACTTGGAGGAAGTCGGATACAGAGCGCATGCGTACGCGGAGCTCGCAGGACGTATAGAAGCCAACTTTAACGACGTTAGGCTCACCTTCGATGAGATGGGCCTCGACCTCAACGACCTCCTTCATTTCTCCTCCACTCTCGACGAGGCGCCATTCCCCAAGGGTATCTATGCCGGACAGTGGGTTGGTTTAGCCTTCCTCCACCATACTGATGGTGCTGTGATCCCAGCTATGCCGGAGTGGCCAGTCAAAAGGCAGAAGAAACGGCCTGGATCTGGTCTGAAGGACCCAGAAGAGCCCCACCCGCCACACATACCACCCTTCCTTCCCCCTTTCCCGAGCAAACACTCTTACATTACCAGCCCCGCCTACCAGGAGCGACTCGAGGTTTCTTCCTCGGTTTGCGCTTTCATGTTATGCCGTTCTGACCGTATGTCTGGCCCAGAATGTAACGGAGGTGAGACGTCTGCGAAGTAAACGGCGACGTCAAGTCGAGGGAGCCGTAACTCGATTGGCGGATCAAATTGCCGTTGCTCCCATCACAACATACGATCACTCACGTACGCGAGTACTTGACTGTTGGTCATTCAACATCTAATTTAGGCTAGTGTCAGACAATCCTTATCTACAGCAGCCGACGATTTTAGCCACTCAGCAGCCCACCTTTGATTTTGCCGGTACGCAACGGAGGAGGGCGTGACTTGACATAAGCCTAATTTGGTGTCAATTGCATAGCAGAAGGAGAAGATAATGCAGCGAGTGCCGCGCCTAGCCCGCTAGATCCTTCGTCGCGCCTAGTCGCGTCATCGTTTCTTGCGTACATGCCTTTAAATAATGGCCAGAAGCGTTGAATGAACCTCACAGCTTCGCCGCTCACAGAGTGAAAGCCGAAGAAAGTAAGGAAGAGGATAAGGAGAAGCGGATAATGATGAGAAAGAAGATGAAAGTTCAGAGTCACCTCGATGATACCCCTGATAAGGTGCAACCACCAGCCCAGTTCAAGATACTATAGAGCACCTATGCGCTTACGGAACAGATCTCCTCAATTGCAGGCGAAAAAGAAGGCTAAGTGGGAAAAGATATTGGCGCTCACTCACGATACGCCTGTAGAGTCACTAACGCACGATTCCACCCTCGACTCGCTACGCGCGCTCTCACCTCGCGGCGAGGAAAAATCTCCCGCCCCCTCTCGCTTCGCTCGCGATGATTTTGATGCTGAGGATTAAGTAAGTTTATTCTTTCTAGCAGCTTGCTCACATTGCATCCGCGTTGCGCGGCGAGGTGACGGGCTGACCTGTTGGCCGTGGAGGTACCGCTGGGGGTGTTGAACCTAAAACAAAAGAAGTTTGTTAGGTACTTTTTTTTTTACGAGGAACGGTAGCTCTTGCGTACTGTTGTCCGCCGCGAGGGCAATGTGGATAGGCCTAGCAGGTACAGGCGGAGGACGTGAAGGAGGAGGAAGGGGCTGTTTCAGTGATGCTATAGGGGATGACGGTTCCACCTCCGGAAGCAACATAGGCTGCGGAAGCGGTACTTCACCAAGGGAAATATGCTGTAAGACAGGCTGCAACAGGCGCAGCTGAGGATGCGGTTGTGGCAAAGAGGGAGCATGACCATCGCTCCTGCCTTCGCACTCCAACGGTGCAGAGAGCGTGTCTGGTTGTTGTACCTGTGGTGGCTGTGATGAGGAAAAGGCACTCGCAGGAGGTAGAGGAGGCAGCGCAGAGGTAGGCCGAAGTCGGGATTCGAGTGGACGGCTCGGCGAACTTGCAGTCGACACAACAGATACGGGCACAGTAGCAAGAGAATTGCCGGAGCGCCGCGGTTCGGTGAACTTTTCCAAGCTCGCGCTAGAAGAGGAGGGTCGTGGAGGGACTGCGGGGGCAGACGTCGAACTGGGTGTCCCTCTAGAAACCTGCATCAAAATCGAGTTAGCATCCGCCCTTACTTCTTACTGATATCCGTACTATCAAATCGTTTTTGCCGTGAGCGGTAGAGTCGGCTAAAGGGAGGAGCATGCTGGTGATTCTTTCTAGAGCTTTCCGATCGGGATGATTTGGATCAGTGCAACCCAAGAGTTCCTAACGAACAGACAGCATTTCTGTCAGCATGGAAAGAGTACTAGACTTACAGATACAAGAACCTGTAGGAGGGCAGCGTAGAGGAAGGAGCGAAGAGCCGGCTTGCGCAAGATTTCAGCTAGGGCGTCTTCTCCCCTATTCTCGCGCTCCAAAAGGTACACGGCAAACTTTCGATTCGATTGCCGCAGTTTGTCGATGATGGCTACATAGCCCGCCACCTTCGATGAGAATTCCATCTCAATGGCCATGAACTCTGTCTGCACGCTTGATGGTAAGCGGCTCTTCTCTTATTCAATCATCTCATCAAAAAAAAATGTACCAATTGCAAGAAAATGGGCGCCACAGTACGTTGTAGAGGCGCCGTCTCATCCCATTTATCCAGCTTAGCCTCCAGGTCCTGTGGAGTAGATGCATAGGGTTAGATCAACGCTATGTAGGAAGGGCCTGAGAGAAAAGCTACCTTCACGATTTTTTGATGATAGGTGGAGAGCACCATCAGCCTTGCAAACATGCCATCAAGCTCTTTCAGCTCCAGGAACATGTCTTCGCTATAAACCTATCGCATTCCACCAATCCATTCAGAACATGTTCATCAATGCACTACAAGTGAAACGTACCTTTAGAAGCGGCTGAAGACTATCGACCAGATTGCGTTCGGATTCCAGTATAGATTCGCAGACGGCCCTGCGCCGATCTTAAAAAAGACATACATAAGATTTGTTGTTAGCCTTCAACTCCTAGTACGCGCCCCCTTGAGGTTGTACCAATGCTTGCAGCAGGCTTGTCCGGAACGACCGCTACGTTCGTCTCCGAGGGGAGAGGGCCGCGCTTTTTGGTGCTAGTTGCCGGTCAGCTAGCAGAAAAACATTCAAAAGCTGTTCCTAGCCGTACCGAGGGATCGTTATGTATCGTCGGTTTGGCATGACTGTCTTCTCAATAAGAATGTTGGTGAGCTTATTGAGAATTATATTATTGAGCTTGGGGAAATTTCGGATCTGACGCTTGTCCCCACCGACGACGCTCTCGAGCCGTATGTCCATCACTGGCACTGAATAGAAGCTTAACGAGAAGCGCTCCGCAGGCCACGGCGGACAGTGCATGTGCATCTAAGCAGGCAATATATATTAGTAGTGACAAACATACGTTCATGGTTTGGTTCACCAAGGTACCTTGCCAGAGAGTGAGTGAAGAGTAGCGGTCACCAAGAAGGGGATACAGGTTTTCTGGGTGATCCAGACGTTGCCCCCAAATTTGACGAAGGCAGGTCGATCCTCTCCTCTGTACTCGATAACTAGGTCGATTCCCTTTAGCCCAGTGAGCCCTGTTGGGTTAGCTAATGGAATGCTAGAGCAGCAAATCTTGGTGTATGTGTACCAATTCAGTGGACCGTCGTTGAGGCAGAATTTTCACTCCGGATACTTTTGGCACAAAATCACCGAGACTGAGATCAACCACGTCGATGCGCTCCTGTTGAGGGAATCGTGAGGTGCCACCTACGCTAATCAAGTGCCAAGAACTATGGCGCACCAGAAAGCCAGCTAGTTTCTTCTCTGCTAGTTTTGCCTTCATCTTTGTTTCGAGAAAATTTTTGATGAGGAGGATCAGATCCTCCGAACTCCTGAAGAAGAAGATAAATTGTAGTTATTGAGCATGTTTAGACAACAAGACATTGCGATGGATTACCTAAAGTTATACCAAAAACGAGAAGTGAGAGCATTGAACCACTCGGCCGTCTCGATCTTCAGGAATTCCATCAAATCGTCAACGCTTCCATCTAGAATATTATATCATAAACTGGTCATTCTTTTCATTATTACTTCAAAGCAAATTGTACCTGTTGGAGTACTGCTTTCCGCAGTGGGACTGAGCGTTGGAGAAGAATCAATAGCTTCTTGCGATGTTCTGCCACATGCAATACGCGCCGATAAATGAGTGTTGCCGTAATTCGTGTGACACGTACATAGAAGAGGACGATTGAGACAATGACGGTAGTGAGTTAGTCGACCTGGTGCGCGGCGAAGTGGCTCCACTAGTGAAAGTGCTCTCCAAGTTGCCCTAACTGTGAAGTTAGAATACTAAAATTAGGATAGGATAGGAGCTAAGTATTGTTGTTACTGTCGAGCTTTGTCGGGAGCCGCTCGATAGCGCGCTATGCCACATGGCAGCATAATCAACGGTATCAGCTATAATATATATGTGGTCCAAGCCAGTTGTCAACTCTGTTGACCTGGAATTGCAACATGCATGTGAATCAATTGGTCAACGCAGTTTTGCCCACTGAAGGAGACCTACTTGCGATACAGCTTGATACTATTTTTCGGTTTCTGTACCAGCTCTACTGCACACCCACGCAAATCCACCTCCCATTTTTCAGTCGCTGCGAAGACCTAGAATCCAGTCAAGTAAGATCCACCATAAAAAGCTTGGAAGGGTTCTGCTGAACCTTTTCCGTATTGTAGGTGGTGAATACAGATGACTTTATCGTAGCGAATCTCTTCTGGACTTGCTTAGGATCATCTTCACGTTGTATGCGCACCCACCCATGGGTACCCTCCCCCGTCACTGTGGGCTGTCCTCACGATTATAAGGAGAGTTACTATGTTGGGCCGTATGAGACTTTATCGTACTTTATACCCACGAAGTTCCTGTAGAGCCCTACTAACCCTCTCTCTCTTTGTTAGAAGCTGAGCGGCTGCCTCTAGTGATCCGCTCTGAGCGGTGCGATGAGATTGTTGAAGTGTGCAGCGAAAAAAACCGAGAGAAACGCACCTTATTTTTCCCCTTATCATCGCCGTTTCCGTCGTATGGTTCACAAATCTTGAGCAGAGCGTGATACCTGGCAGAGTGCCAGTAAGCTAGGGGAATATTTGTAGTGTGTGCAGTATGGTGTACCATCTCAGTTGCACGCTCTCTGATTGAGCAATGAGGTAGATATAGTCGGATTTGCCGGCCACCTTCCGGTTTGGATGGCTAATTTCCACGGCATACGAGAGCTGGCGAAAGATGAGGAAGTTAAGAAAGGTGACTCGCTGCAGACCACGGAATGATGTCGGAACAAGAGAAATTGCACCTTGTTCTTTTCATCGTCCATCGTGCGCACAACACAGCCGTCTAGCCCTATTACCTCATAGGCATCGAGAGCATCCCCCTCCTGCAAGGATTGAGTTGAGGAAAAGCCGCATAAAAGGACCAAAGGAGCCAGAGGAAAAGGTACGCGCGACCCGTGATACAGCTCAGTATCACGCACGAACGCATAACAGGTCTTCCGAGTCTTACGCTTACCAGCCATCTGGAGGTTGATCCAGCCCGCAACCAAGCAACCTTCCATACCTCCGCCCATGATTTCATCTTTGCTTCCTTTCAGTTCTGAACCCTGTGGTCACGCGCATCAGGTGCAGGCATTTCGCGTCAATTCGAGTATGCACGTACCTCCAGGTCGGCGAGGCTTGAAGTCGATACGTTAGGCGAACCATCATAAGTGGACAAAGGCACCGCCGGGCGAGTGCGAGGAACCTTGGACGCCGGTGGGTAGAGGGCAGCTTGCCGTACGAGCTCCGCGTGATCAGCGTTAATTTGTGCGTCTAGCGGAGGTGGTTCAAAGGGCACATCGCCTCGCTCCACCGCTTCCACGTACTCCTTTGCCCTCTCCACGGCCCTGCACGCGCACGCAGTCGGTCAAACAACCAACCACAACCACAACCAACAATCACCCCACCACCACCACCACCACCACCGCGAGTACGCAGAAGAGGGCGAGCAGACGCGACCACGACCTAATATTGTGCTCCGCACGTGGGCCACAGCATGCACACGGGAGAGGAGGGGAGGGTACGCTTGGTGAGAATGGAGCTGCGACTGCTCCACCCGACCCAACAGTTCGAGCACCAGGTAAGCCGCGAGGCCGAGGGCAGCACCCGCCCCCACCACGAAGCTTGCCAGTACGACCCACAACACCATGATGATGAGCTCCTCCTCCGCAGCTGTACCGAACCGGTTCTTGTTGGTGGCGCACTACGCGAGTCGCCTACTTCGTGGTGGTCGTCGTCGATGTTGGCTCTCTACAACTCTCTGCGCCCTCCCCTAGGAGCCCTCCTCCGTGGGAGGAGACTAACGGCAGCGAAGAAGGGCCAGGCAGGTGGCCTCGAGGTTGGTGAAAGAGAGGTGGTCGTTGTGCTCGTTTTTCCGTTCGGGATTTCCTTTCTAATTTTCCTGTTGTGCAACAAACATTCTTGAAATTGCAGGACAATATTTTCTGAGAATCGCAAAGGCTCGTTTACGCCTCCGGGTATCCACCTTGTACCCAAGCCACACTTAACTGGACATAAACTCGTCATGAGCGCACATACCAAGTGCGTGCGAACAACCAGGTCCTTGAGCATCCTCACTCCCTTCTCACCGGTCGGAGGTGTTCGTGTGTGTGTGTGTGTGTGTGTGTGGAGGGAGCAGGGTGGCGTGGGCGCAGCACAAGGCGCGGTGCACCTCGGAGGCGGCCAAGGTGCTGTATTTGTTGGCCCTCCTCCACAAGGACGGATGTCTTTCTCGCCCGCAGGTCACGTTTCTCAAGGTACCACCCACCCACCACCACCTCCCACGAATTCATCAGCCTTGCCCGACTGCTCATGGGCGGAGGGGTGCGTACACCACAAGGACCTGGTGGTGGTCGGCCATGAGAGCGTAGGATACGTGCTGCAGGTGTTTGAACTCATGGACGATGACTTTGACGAACTGGAAGACAATTTTAAGCACCTTTGCAATCGTACGTATCGTCCCTCCTTCACACCGGAGTTTACCATTGTAGCGTTTGTGTCCAGTGGACCTCCCACCGCCACGCCAGCAGCTTGAGACATACGGCGCAGCCTCTCCCTATGATAGGAACCACCAGCAAGCGAGCCAAGAGCAGCTTGCCTCCAAAAATAATTTGAGTGGCGATCAGCGATTCTTGACCGAGCCTGGATGGCTGCGACACCTTGCACCAGAGTTCGCAAAGGTTGAAAAACTGCTGCTGCTGTTGATTTTGGTTGATCTGATATCATCCTGTGCCAAACCGGGATGAGCTGACCGAATCGCCTTCATAGCCCTACTTTAGAAGCCTCCAGGAGTCCGTTGATGACGAAAGAAGTCGTGGCACAGTGTACCCTCCGTCCGAACAAGTCTACTGCGCCTTGAACCATACGCCACTGGATAAGGTGCCGAATGATGCATGCTGCGCACATTCGCCGTTTACCATTCTGACAGCCCGTCAAAGGTCAAAGTTGTGATTTTGGGCCAGGATCCGTATTTCAACGAAGGGCAGGCCCATGGCCTTGCGTTCTCGGTGAACCGGGGTGTGTCAGTGCCGCCATCGCTCAACAAAATATACCAGTACGGATGAGCTCCCTTCTGTGTTTTCCGATCTGAAAATGTTGCGCGCGCTTGATTCAGAGAGCTAGCGCGAACCATCCTCGGGTGGCATCGCCCCAATCATGGGTGTTTGATTGAGTGGGCCGATCGCGGGGTCCTTCTCCTCAATGCCACGTACATGTATCCCAGTATTTGAGCTCTGAAAGGTGCTGCTAATCCGCCATACCCATAGGCTTACTGTTAGAGCCGGCCAGGCCAACTCGCACGCTAAACTTGGTTGGCAAACCTTTACTGATGAAGTAATCAGGTACTTCTTTCACTGCAGTGCACTTCTCACAGACCCCACTAAGACGTACTGTCGCAACTGGCCAGGATTTTGAATAGAGAGCGCGAGGGAATAGTTTACCTTCTGTGGGGCGAATACGCTCAAAAAAAGGGACGTCTGGTCGATGAGTCCCGCCACAGGGTCCTGCGCGGGCCACATCCCTCACCACTGGTACTCATCCCGCTTTGGTTTGCCTCGCAAGCGGCTTGTCATCGTTGTTCCGTGGCCAGGCTCGAGGATTCGAGGGCTGCAATCACTTCGTACAGTGTAACCAGCTTCTCCAACAACTGGGTCAGACCCCCATCGACTGGACTCTATCGCCGTAACGAGGCTGTGCTGGAAGGGAATAAAATGCAGCATTTTTATCTACAACTCATCACTCGCCGTCCCATGGAAAGTCTTTCAGATCTCCGACGGCACGAAGCCCCAGACCTCAACGTGAAAAACGCTAAATTCTTCTCTGCATGGTGAAGAAAAGTAGCCCGGGTGAGAAGGTACTCACACGCGGGGCCTATGTGGCGGTCACTGGAAAGACGATGACGTACGTCGATGCCAGGGGATCGTTGGCGAAGGTGTCGCACGGTTGAGAGCTGCCGCTGCTCAGATCGTCGTTGAGCCAGAGTCCCATGGTGCCGCTACCTCCGCCCACAGATATAAAATCCTCGCCCGACAGCTGTACAAAATTGTTGACACCGGTCCACAAGTAGAACGCCTTTTTGGGATAGCACTGCGCGCCATGTGGCCATCGGGACCACACTGCTGTGTTAGCTCAGCGATCTCAACCGAGCCAGGGAATATCCCTACCTTGTAAAGGAAGCTGCTGCCGGTGCCATAGTATTTATCTGACACTTGCCAGGACTCACTGCAGAAGGCACCAAATATCTGTCACGTGATTAGGCCTTGAAGTATGCATAGCATCAGTGCCAAGAAGGCGACTTACGTAGTGCATAGAATCTTCAACTATTAATACGGTGGAGCCCTTATCGCGCACCTTGTTGTATAATGTACTGAGCGCAACTCCGTGTTTTTGCGAGCTTTTGTCGAACACCAAGGTTAAGAAGCGGGGGATGGCAAGGTGAAGAAAAGAGAATCACCTGTACAAGAGCTGCCAGTCACAGGTCCTCTCTCGGGTCGGCAGCATGCTATGGATCTGGCTGTCGTGTCAGCACGAGATCACGAAAGATGAGAGGAGGGGCTTGTACAGCACGGATGTCATCAACCAATAGAAGGGATGATTGTCCCCCGTGAAGCTTGGGATCAGCAGCTGAACCAGCAGACTGCACGATCATCATAGATCTGAGGCCTGGCCGTTAGCTGGCCACCACAAAGTAGGATAATCTGGTGGTGTTGTCTATACCGTCGTGGAAGAATTGCATTGGGTTTTCGCTTATGCCTGTGTGCAAGTGCATTTGAGCTTTTGTGCTTTTCCATCGCGGCGTTGAGTTTATCGATTAGTGCTTGGCTCCTGCCGGGCGCGTGTTAGACTCGTTCATGAGCGATAAAACGGAAAAGAACGCAATACTCAACTCCACATTTCCTTCGTACTTCCCGCTAAAGAAATGAGTGGGGGGCAAATGGAAAAGTAATAAACCATAGGAAGGGGAAAAAAAAAAGAAAGAAAACTTCTTGGCCATACTTGCCGGAGAAGTACGCCACGAGAGCAGAGTTGGCCCTCCTAGCCGCTTGCGGCTGGGCTGAGGCAGGCTCCCCCCATGCTTCAGCAACCCCGTCTGCCCGCATGGCCGGGTGGACGCGTGGGGGCAACAATGGCGCAAAATGAATAAATCCCCAAAATTTCAGGAATCGCTTTTGGGCGCCAAACAAAATATAAAAACTCCAAATTAAACCACACGAAGGTCCGGGTGTGGTGGTTGGTGTTACCTGCGCCGAGAGAGCTGGAAGAAGATGATTTTGCCATTGAGGACGCGGCCCTCGGCTGTAGTGCCGCGCCCAACCTTTTGCTTGACGCTCACTTGCACGTAGGCTTCTGATGCAAGGCCATGAGAGAGACCCGGTTCCTCTGTTGCGAAGGAACAAGTACATAACAAAATCAACGCATTGTGGTGTGTAATGTTGTTCCATACTCAGTACCACAGCAGTCATAGATATCGCGAATAGATATGTTGAGCTGGTAGCTAAGAAACCTACATGGAACGATTAGTAGGCTCTAGGTAGTAACAAGGTCGGGGGAAACTAACTAACCCGTTCTTTTGTACCGCTGGATCAGCGTTGGAAGGCTGGAAGATGAACCTCCAAGAGGTGACAACAAGTGTACCAATGACCTGCAATTGATGTTAGTGCGTGTCTCTCAGGCCTCATGCACGAAAGTAAGACGGTACAAGATCCTGTCCAGCTAAGTATTTCGCACAATCTTCACGGAAGACGTCGTCCAATTGTGACTCCTGTGTAGCTTCACCAAGAAGGTTGCCCTGGCTCACAGTCCCTCTTCACAATCACGAAAGGCTGATGTAAGAGGAGCACCTCTCAAAAATAAAAACGCTCGATTGGGGTGGCTACCTTCCCTCCACTGGTTCGCGAGCTGCATGCAAAAGCAGCTCCTCTTCCACCACGCCTAAGCAAGAATCAATTCAACCTAAAAGGGCTCAGTTTGAGAGCTATAAATTCGCGCACCCAAACTCTTGGAGAGATCTCCGAAGCTGGCCTTTCCGAACTTGGGCCGTGGGACTGCCCGAGGCTCACCTCCGTCCATGCTCTGACTTCTGCACATATGTATCAGTCCCTGTGTGCTCGTGGTACCACACTAACTTGTGATATCAACCTGCGATCAGTGCCATCAGAGTGGGACAAACTCGAAACCGCCTCCGCGACTGCCTTTTCCTTTCCCGAACCGGAGCCATCACCTGCCACGATGTTACAAGGTGTTGTGCAGCAGCGAGCATGCGTGCGCATGGAAGCGCGTGTATGCTGTACGCTTGGCACATTCACAATCAAATTGCGCGCACCTAGAGAATCGACAAGTTGCGTAAGCGCTGCTGTGGCTCGGACATAGAGTATCTGTCCCGTGCGCACATGACTGAACTTGTTGAGCCGATTGATCTGCACAGAGTATAGCACAGCAGAGTTGAGCTGAGTAGTGTGATGTGGACACCTCAGTTTGGCGTTTCTTCCTTATTTCATTCCTGCAGCAAACATGGATGGGTCCTCTAGACGTCGGTGGTGGTGATGAAGCGGAGGAGGACAAAACGAACGAAAACGAAAAACGGCAGAGAGGAAGGGAGGAGGGTATGCATGTACGCGAAGTAGGTCCGGAAGGGACATCTTGTAACGCATCGCCACAGAGGCCAGAGTGTCCCCATGACCAAAGATGTGCGTCTTGTATTGCCGCCGCCCAAGGCGGACATCCTCCTTGGCCTCCGCCGTGCTGTCGTCCGCACTTCCCATGGTGAGCTCCATTTTTTCTTCTTCTGCTGCGGCTGCTTCCCGATGAGGTTCGAGGCCTCAGACGACGCACAGCCACCGGAGCTGCGCGCGTGTTGCTTTTACTTTGATTTTATTTATTTTTGTGTAGTATTTCGAATTTGGCGACAACATTTCCGCGCATCTGTGCATTTTTGAAATGTTTCGTTTTCACCCGAGTGAAAGTGGGAAGGAAATAAAGGAGAAAATAAATCCACTCAAGAAGATGAAGGCGTCAGCGAGCAAGGGAGGCAGCAACCTGCGCCAGCTGATGCGTTCTGCCATTGCGCAGAAGAAACAGCAACAAGACACCAAGAAGATCAATTCTCCCCTCGTACGGTAGGGATCGCTCGGTCATGAATTAATTATAAATGATTATTATTATTTTCTGATATTTTATGTTCTTGTAGGATGACAATAATTGCTAATGTGCACATGTATGGATATGGAAATGTATGCTGGCATGGGTGCGGTGTTGCAGATACAACTCGCTGGGCCAGCCCGTGTGTCGAGTATGCGAGGTGACAGTGAAGGAGGAGCTCCTTTGGGATGCCCACGTTGCCTCCAAGCAGCACAAGCTCGTACGCGCCCTGGAGGTTAGGCAGACTGGTATTGGGTCGTCTGACTGTGGCAATGAACACCGATCGTGCAGGCTTTATTGCAGCTCAAGAAACAAAGAGAGCCACAAAGCGACGCCTCCAGCACATCTTGTACGAGGATCCCACCTTATCGCTTTTTACTACTTGTCTAATGTACTGTACTTTTCCAGCGAGTGACTTCAAGAAACCAGTGCCTGCGTATGGCCTGCAGTACTTTTGTGATTGCACAGGTAATGATATTAAGTTTGATCTTGTATTCGTCTGCATGCAGATCTACCTTCAAAGCACCGCCTACATCGACAGGAGATACTAAGGCCGCTCTGCCACAGCAACATACGCCCATTTCACAACCCCTAGTAGGGTATGGTGATGATGATGATGACAATGAAGAGGGAGAGGAAATGAACCAAGCACCCCCTCCTTCACCCATCACCGCCATCAAACGAAAGGCTGAGGAAACAGCCGCACAATCATCTTCATTGGAACTGCCATCCGATTTCTTTGACGCAGCTGCTTCATCCGCCAAAAAGCACAAGAGCGGTTCGTCTTACGTGCCCTATCACTCACGTTGCGCGTTCTGTTGCTCAACAACTTGAGCGCCTAGGTAATGTGACGCGAGAACAGAGTGCCTTACCTGACGATTTCTTCGATGCCGCTGCTGTCAACAATCAGATCATTGCTGAGGCCGAAGTACGGGCTCTGAGCTATTTTACCTGTTTTGGAGAGGCCAGGTGTTCTCACAACACCTAACGACCAGGCAACATCGAGTGAAAGCTTAAGTGCACATGATAAGGGTGCCCTGCCGGCTGGCTTTTTTGATGACCCTAAAGTCGATACGCTTGTGCGAAAGCCTGAACAGAAGCCAAGCCTAGAGTACCACTGACCAGCTGGCGACTCTGCACCTTCAACAGTACTAAAGCTTCTTCCTTCAAAAAACATCCTAGGGACGAGTGGGAAAAATTCAAGTCTACTATCCAGCAAGTGGCCCAAGACGAAGTCCAGAGGAATGAAACCGAGGAGCCCAACCTCGACCAGGCCGACGAAGATGAAGAAGAAAGCGAAGAGAAAGAAGAGGACGAAGAAATTGCGAATGAGCTACGACAAAAAGGTCCCTTCCTCTCGTAGTGGTCAAGTCCTTCCTTTTGTCGCTGTACTCATTGGACCACCCTGTACAGAAGAACGCTTGTCACAGCTGCAAGAGCTACGACATAAGAAGCTAGAACAGCTGCGAAAAAGACTGAGCAATCAACAATCAAGTAGCAAGATGGACTTGGAAGCAGAATCAAAATCCATTCCGTCCGTGCTCGCCGATGCCGCTCAGGAACAGGACGCTTTGGGAGACCACGACGCGCAAGAGGAGTCTGAAGATGACGACGGGAGTGAGGAATATGATTGGCGCGCAAAGTTGCTGTGATGAGAGCCTCCAATGGAGAGTGTGCGGTTTTTTATTACTTACGCTGTACAAGGAGAGCAGGTGCTTTGGCCTCCTTACTGGAACAGTTCTGCCTCAGCTGGAAGCATCAAGAGAAGAATGCTTTTAGCGTTTCTGGCCATGAACTAAATCACGTCTGCGGAGGCACCCTGAAGGGCCGTTTGCTGCATACCTTGTTGGCCTCTTTTTCTGCTGTCGCTTCGCAGCCCAAGTAGCTCAGCTGTAAACACGCGCAGGATGGCTAAAAATGAACCTGTTAGACACAGGTCCAACAATAGTAACCAAATTCACGCACCAGAGATATCGGCAAGAGTGGGCAGGTGGATCGCACTAAGATTGTCGCGGTCGGTGTGCCACACTCTAGGATTGTCACGAACCAAGTCAACATCAACGCAAAGAGGATAGGCTGGTCGGCATCTGTACCGCGGGAATGGGTTGGCAATCAGGTGAAGGGTCTTCACCCCACGTTCAAGGAACGGAATGTGATCGTCCTCGATCATGTTATAGGATAATGATTTGGATTGAAAATAGTTGCGAGTGCTGGAATATGTTCGCGCGTTACCTCGTCAGAACAGAAAGGGCAGCAGAATCACAGGAGGAAATAAGGAGGGTACCCATTAAGGTTGGCCCTAAGGGAGTTCTCGATCGTCCTAAGCCTCGCGTAGTAGTGATCTGTATGTAGGGTGGGAGAACCAAACGCAAAGAGAGTATGGTGAGCTTTGCTCCTTCAAAGTTGCGCTCCTATTGCCACGGGTACCAGTTTCCGACCAGTACGACTTAAAGGTAGCGTCAGCAGTTCCAATAAGATCAAGCAGCACGAACAAAGCTGCCACTAGGCTGTAAGCATGCACTTCATGAGGCCATGAAGCTGGGCATAGGTACAGATTGAGGCGAGCTTAGCCTCGCTAGCCCACTTTTGGGCAAGGTGGCGTGCTCCGTAGAGGGAATCAGTGCGGCTCCAATAGCCAAATGCCTCTTCGCCATCAAAGAATATCAGCTGCAAGCCCACTGCACGATCCCAAACTACGCCGTTAGGTACCCTCTTCCACAAAGGTCTCAGTGAACGGTACGATTTGCTGGACAGGAAAGGTGTGAATCAAGGCTTCGCGCGATGTCAAGCAGTAAGGCGCAAGGAGCAGCCGAATCCGTGGCGCCTACAAAGTGACGAGGCTCCTTCACACCAACAAGCAGCGCACATCAGCAAAAGAAATTGTTCGAAAAGGTCGAACAAGAGGTAACGTACGGGAAAGTACTTGGAGTCGTAGTGCGCAGCAAGGACGAGACGTTCAGAAGCCTCGCAGTTCCAAGTGGCAATGATGTTTCGAAATGTCTTCCTCCCTAAGCACAGCCGTTTTGAGCACGAACCCAGATGCCACGAGAAATGCACGGTGGGGATTGTACCCTGAGGAGTGTTGCTTTCAAATTCATCGATCTCAACGGTCCATTGCTGGGTCAGTCCTCCCCGTGCCTATCAACCCCAACACAAAAGAAAAACATATAAGCTTCCTCCACGTTGGTTGGCGAGCGAGATAGCTAGGGAGACTGCATACTGGGTCGAACTGGGCCGTGATGTACTCTCGCACAGCAGCGTTGCCCGGCGTATCGGGAGGCCGTACGATGGCGATTCGCTCCGTGTCTCCATACAGCGCCTCCGCGTCGGTCAGCGCCACCAAACGCTGCGACATGTTCCACACCACGACCCCCACCCAGGGGTGGTGTTGGGCAATTCATTAAATGGAGGGCCAGCTGCCAGGGGACGACGGGGGGAGGAAGAGGTGGGCACCTGCGCAAAACGGCCGGGGAGTCGGGGCGGGAGGAGAGAAGAAGACTGGTCACGGTCGTTGGCCAGCGCTTGGAAAGGCCCCACACTAAGAAGAGTCAACAAGAAGAGCAAGAACAAGTAGCCGCCCCAAGTTCCCCACCAGCAGCTGAGCCTCCCCATCACCATGCTTCTCCTTCCCTCTTCTCTCTGGAATGAAATGACGCCGTTGGATTTTTCCTTTTGGTTTTCTTCAAGAAACAGAAAAAGAAAAAAAAGAAAAGGGCTGCTTACGCGGGATGGTCTCCTTTGGTCCGTTTGGGGCTTCCGTCTGCTTCTCTCTGGCGCTCTCTTGCTCCTCTTTCTCTCTCCCCTCGCGAATGTTTGTCTTCCCGCTCTTCCCTGTGCCGATCACGGCGGCTATCTTTGTGCGAACGCGATGGGCTCGAACGGCGCCGCGGTGGGCTCTGATTTCCTTCGCGACTGCGGCGGTCACGGCTAGAAAGACCATGGTGGGTAACTTCGCGATGGGAGTCCCGGGAGCTGCTGGAACCGTTGCCTGGGGATCGCGTACGCCCATTGTCAGCGTACATATCTTTTCCCTTTTCATCGTGTCGTTCATCGTCCTTGTGTGCTCGTTTTCTTGGGCGTCTTTTCTGATCATCAGACTCGTTTTGACTCTCGCTGATCACAACAAAAGTGCGATGAGCCAGCTGTGGACAAGCACACACCTTAGCAGGACGCACCTATCGCTGCTTGAGTCAGACGATGAATCTGATGAAGAATCCGAGTCAGACGAGTCTGAAGAAGAGGAGGAATCCGAGGAAGTATCGCTTTCGCTTTCGCTCTCGCTGGTGTCCGATGAGTCGGAGCTGCTTATCATACCAAGGGCGTGAGTGCAGTGCTGACTTGTTACTGAGGAAGAAAGTGAGAAACCCAAACCTGCTGGAGTCCCGCTTACGCTTGCTGCGCTTCATCTCTTTTCGCCTCTTCTTTTCACGAGCTTCCTTCCACTTGGCGACCTCAGCTTGAATCTGTTTCGTAGCACTATCGGGCGGGGATGAGCCCCATATCCATCGCCCAAGGCAAGGGATGGGGAGGCAAGTACTCGGGAAGCTCGGGAGGAGGAACATCGAGCGTGTAGGAGGGATGGAGGGACGGATCGCGGACGAGCTGACTGCGAGAGGGTCGCTTCGTGTAGACGGCAGCGCCGGTGCACTAGCAGTGACCGACGCCGTGAGACAGAAAAGTCGGTCAAGCGTAAGCGGGACGTGGGGGCGCGGTACCTACCTCATAAGTGTAGTGCCCATAGGCCAGACACTTTTGGCACTGGTACGTGGGCGGTGCCCGAGACTTGCCCCTATTACAAAAATATCATCCCCATCACCACCGTTGTCGTCGTTATGTAAATGTTTATATGATGATCACAATTATACTTAGAAGTATCAATTTTTCAAGAATCTGCCGAGTAGGGAGGGAGCAAGGCATGTGTGTAGTGAGTACCGTAAGCCTAGAGGGCGGATGGTGGGAGCCTTCTCTGTGGAGAGGGCGTACATCTGTCGCTTGGCCTCCTTGCGGAGGGCCCATTTGCTCGGCCCTCCTTCTCCACCGCCTCGCTGATCCACCACCACCACCAATACACAACAAATCAAAAGTGAGAACAGAGCGTCGGGCGTGGGGGCATGGTGCTGTGAGGCCGTACGTCTCCCATTTGTATATCTATATATCTCCCGCCTCTCCGCTGCGCAGTCGTTGGATCTGGTCCCCTCCTTGTATTTTCCCTTTATTTTCCATTTCAATTTCAATTTATCCCTTTGCATTCCAGGCATACCTGGTGCACCAAATAAGCACCGATCCTATTGTGCCTTCCATTATCATTTTGGTATCTAAAGAAGAACAACAAGAACTAGTGAGGCTCCTTCTCATGACCACCAAAATAAGAGGTACCTCCCCTCCTGTATGGGATGGCGGTCCTCACTCGCGTGTGGACCTGGCCGTCGTTCCCTCTTCTGCTCGTCGTTGTTGTTTATACATATTTATATGTCCAGCGAGCAAGTACCGCCACTTGTTTGGCAAGGACGAGCAGCAGAGCAAATGCTTCAACAACGTGAACGTCGGGTGCGCCCGCCCCCTCCTTTTTGTGGCGCCGCCTTCCCCCCCTCTACCCCCCCTCTCCCCTCAAGTTGCGTCTAGATACTGCTGCGCCCATTGCTCACCACCACCACTATGACCACCACCACCACCACCACCACCACCACCACCACCACCACCACCACTATGACCACCATGGCCACCATGACCACGACGCTAGTACTCACTTGTTTGGGTGTCTTCCTCTCCTCCTTCTTTTGTTGCACTCTTTCTCTCTTCAGTTCGCCGGCCCCCGACGCCGACCTCATCAGGGGTAAGCTCACCGGCCAGCCAGAGGGACGTATTCGTACGCACTAACTGGACGGGTTGCGTCCGTCACTCTTGTCGCGCGTGCAGCCAACTCGCGTTACTTTGCCGTGCCATGGGCCACACCTGGCACGCTGTGCGTGGTTCCTCTCAGTTCCCCCGGTGCGGTTGATCGTGACAATCTGCCCCTCATCACGCAGGCACGTTTTCCTATTGATCTCTGTACATGACAAAGGGTCAAAGTTCACCCCCATCGCACACCTTATGGTAGGACGATGAAGCGTCTGTTAACGCATTCGCTTTTCATCCGTTTGATGATCATCTCGTAGCTACCGCCGCTCAGGACGCCAAGGGTACCGTTCTCTATTTGATACGAGTTCAGCACGGTCGCGACTTTGAATTCAAATCCTTCCTTTTTATAGCCTATTTATGGCGCTTTCCCGAGGGAGGGCTTACCGACGATATCACCACACCCGTGCAGACCTTTGCCGGCGGACATACCTCCCGTCTTGTGTACTTTCCCTTTGTTGAATGTGTGATTCCCCTTAGCCTTGATTATTATTCTCGTTCCTCATATGCAGTCTGATCGATTTCCATCCTATTGCCGAGGGCGTGCTCACTACGGTTGGTGCCGACAAGACTGTGAGGCTCTGGTCCGCGCTTCTCGATCATACTGAATTGATACGAGAGGAACTCAAACACTAAAGTCTCCATCAATCATCGATACAGGGATGTCGAATCGGCCGGCGAACGGCTCTCGTTAGGAGAGCATCGTGATCAGATTACTTCCTTAACCTGGAACCCTGATGGTTCTCAGCTTGGCACCTTCTGCAAAGGTACGCACGCTCATTTTTGTTGTTTTATAAACGCGTTCATCGCACCTTACATGTCAACCACAGACAAGAAATTACGCATTTTCGATCCTCGTGGGCAGGCGGTGGTCTCTGTACGACCTGTCGAGATGTTCTGGTTCATGAAATTCTCTTCATTCCGCGCTAACAACGAAAAACGTGTACAAACCCATCTAGGAGGTCGCGGCCCATGAGGGCACCAAAGGAGGACGTGCTCAATGGCTGGGTTCTCTTGGCCAGGTTCTCACTACTGGCTTCACCCGCCAGAGTGAGCGGGAGGTATGCTCTCGGCCAACGGGCAGTCGTACTTCTGGCTTACTAAAATGTCAATCTCACATAGATTCGGGTGTGGGATCCACGCAATTTCACAAAACCGCTAGCGTCACTCAAGCTTGATGTATCTTCTGCGTATGTCGCTTCCTTATTCCGTCATGTCGGACTTCAACTCATGATGAGACTTTGGTAGTGTGCTCTTGCCCGTGTTTGACGCCGACACTGGCGTGCTTTTCCTGTCGGGCAAGGGTGACGGTCTCATGCGCATATACGAGATCACTGATACTGAGCCTGTACTCAACCCGCTTGTAGAATACAAGGTACCACTCAAGCTATTTGTGGTTCGTAGAGTTGCTAGGTTGACGCCCTCTTCTCTTAAGTCCAATAAACCTGCAGCGGGAATTACTTGCGTGCCTAAGCGCAATCTTAACGTCATGGAGTGTGAGATAGGTAAAGTGATCATCTACTACGTTTGCGCTGGTGTTATCTGCTTACGCATATTTGTTTGGCCAACAGCGAGATTTTACAAGTTATCGGGCAGAGAGGTTATTCCTATCTCGTTCATGGTGCCACGCCTCAACAAGGACTTCTTCCAGGATGACCTCGTACGTGTTACACCTCACTGTGCTGCTCAATGTGTACTGATCGTTTCGCATTCTTGCGTGAAGTTTCCCGACACCTGGGACGGGCAGGCTGTATATGCCGCTGGTGAGTGGTTTGGTGGCGCAGCAGACCGCACGGGCAACAAGGTCTCGCTAAAGCCTCCTAACGTTAACTAAGTTGACGTTTTGCTGGTGAATTCAAAACCAAAAAGCACACCGTGCCGATGATTTGACCACAAGGAAACATGCAGCTTGTTGTTGTAAACCTCAACCATCGGTTTGTCTTTGTTCTCTCCTTGTTAGGTTCTTTTTCCTTTTGTGCATAGCTGCGTGCCGAATGCCGGATCTAGGGTTTGTTCTCTTGCATCGTGGGAAAACCCACCAAAGTGACACACACACACACAACCGTTAGACACGACATAGAGAGAAGAGGTTTAAAAGATGAAACGCACCAGGGGAAGGAAGGATCAAAGCTCAGAATCAGAAGGCGAGGGCGAAGAGACCGTACGGCAGGTCGCCCAAGGCAGTGTGTTTATGAACCAGGGCCAATCAGTTGAGTTCATGATGGTCACGCCGGATGAGAAGCTTTACACATGCCAAGCCGATGGATGCGTCCGAATCTATGACTTGGATGTACGTTGTTCCCTCCTCTTGAAACGAGTTGGAAGTCGTGAAAGAGAGTGACACCTCTCTTCCTCCGCCTCCGTTCAGACAGGAGAACTTGACTCCCAATCGAAGCCGGTGCAAGCACGTTCCTTGCGGTTGGAACCCCAAGCTGTGTTCATTAATACACGCGCAAATACGATAATTGCCTGGAGCACGACGGTAAGTGGTTTTATCTGGTCGCGAGAGGGCTCTGCTCTATTATCTGTGCTGACTGAGTGTCCCTACGCGCAGAACACCAATTGTTATGTTACCTACAGCGGCCATAAGAAATGGATATGTGACTTTACCATCGAAGACGACGTGCTGTATACGGCTTCTGCCGATGGGACTGTCATGTCATGGGACGCAACTATGGAACAAGCGCGCTCCAAGAATCTTTCCAAGGTATTTGGTGTGGCCTCGTCCAGACAAGCCGCTCCAGGTAGGACAACATGTGTTCTCTGCATTCTTGTGTCCTCTGGTGACTGATGCCTGCAATCAACTTCAAATTCGCGTAGGCGTACGCACGGCTATGGTCTACATGGGGAGAACAAAGAACGGACCTGCCATAGAGCTCAGCAAAAAGCATCGCAACGTCTTCAAGGGCCACAAGGACTCAATAACCTCTCTATTTTATGACAACGGAGTTCTGTATACCGCTTCCACTGATCTAACCATCCGATCCTGGAACCCAAAGGTACCCTTGATCGCCTTATCGAGGAACACGACTGATGACACGAAACCTGGGTATGTGCAGCTGGGAAAGTGCTTAAAGACGTTTAAGGGACACACTGGATGGGTCTACTGCTGTCGCTCCCATAACGGACTGCTCTACTCGTCATCTCGCGACAAAACTATCCGCATGTGGAACCCTAAGAAAGGGGAGTGTGTGCAGGTAGGATCTTCTTTACGAGTGGCCCACTGTCGCTAATCCACCCTGGAATTGTTTGTTTTTTTTTTGTGTGTGTG
>CDEZ01023815.1:0-14546 GCA_000826365.1 Acanthamoeba royreba
CCCCTCGCTCCTCTGTTTCCCTTTCCTTTGTGGGAACTGTGTGCCGACCTCGTGGGTGAAGAGGAGAAGGGAAAGAGTTCTTCACCACTCCCACGCTTGCGAACGAAGAATCTCCAAAATCGTGGGAGAGAGTGTATCTTCTACTCTTTTTTCAATCTACGGAGGAAGCGTAGAGGTTTTGCACTCAGCGTGGGTCAAGAGTTGGAGGAAGGTGAGGGCCTGTCCCTGCTCTCTAATAACTTTGTTTTTCCTTCTGAGCTGGTTGTTGCCTTCTTGCCACATCCCGCTCTACGATTTGTGAACCTGACGAAGCCATAGGGTATGTACATCCATCAACCTCGACCCTTACTCACACTTGCTATCTCTCACTTAGATTATCTCTACTTCCTTTCACTTCGCTTTGTCTGGTCAGCCCACCATCTGCCCCTTCCTTACTGATTTACTTGTTTCTTCATCAATACAGAAGCTGATGAACCATGAGTGACATACGGCGGTCTCAGAACGACTCCAATCACACTGCCTCAGTAAGGTCAGGGGGCAGCGGAGGGTCAACCCGTGGCAAGGGTGTGGCCCGCCGCGCACCCACAGAACTGGTGGCCAAACGGATGGCCGGCTCACGCCGACAAAAGGATGACGATGATCAGGATCAATCAGATAGTACAAACCGACAAAAGACTGGTCACTCAAGATGTACGCCTAACCGCTCTTTCTTTTCTATCTATTTCTGTTCTTCACATCTCTCCCTCCGTACTGATCAACATCAAGATATCTAAAATCTATATTCTTTTTTCCTATGTGTATTCCACTCAGCCGTCGGAACGAGCTCAAGGGACAGACGGGAGAGCAGCAAAGGCTCAGAGATCAACTCGGGGAGCAAGCGATCTGAGCGCGACCGAGGTTCCTCTTCCAGGGACAGCAAGGAGAAGGAGAGGGAGAAGGAAAAGGAGAAGGAGGGCAGGGATAAGTCGGACCGGTATCGTGAACGACGGGCGACTTTCGGCTCGGACCGGAGGGACACAAGGGATAAGGGGCCCAGGGAAGTGCGAGACGACAGTGGACGGAATGGGCCATCGAAGGATGACCGGAAACGGCAAGAGATGCTCAGCATCTCCAGGGCTAAGTCAGAACGGCTCCTTCGCTATCCAGGCAGCACGTTGAAAGAGAACCACGAAAGCAGGAGCGGATCACCAACTGAAGTGCGGGATACACTAATGTCATTTTCTCGGGCACACGACTCATCGAACCGAGTGCGAACCCGAAGTGACAGTCTGCGAGGATTAGCGGAAGAAAAAGAGCGAAGTAAGGACGGCAGGGATCGCGAAAGAGAGCGTGATCGAGAGAAGGAGCGTGACCGCGATCGGGACCGAGATCGTAAAGACCGCGACAGGGATCGAGAGAAGGAGCGCGAAAGAGAAAGAAAGGAACGAGAAAGACGACGGATGGAGGAGAAAGAAGAGCGAACAAGAGAAGAACGAGAAAAGAAGAAAGAGGAGTCAGAAGATGAAAGCGTTGATGAAGAGGATGATGAAGAGGAAGAAGAGGAAGATGAAGAAGTGGATGAGGATGAGGAGGGTGAGGAAGATGAAGATGCTGAACTATGCTCCGAAGACGAGGAAGAAGTGGACTCAGATGAAGTAGAGAGCGGTGAAGAATTAAGTTACGAGGATGAAGACGAGGGAGATGAACAAGATGATGAAGAAGATGAAGTGGACGACGATGATGATGAAGAAGAAGATGATGACGAGGAGGAGGACGATGAAGAGGACGATGAAGAGGAAGAGACTGATGATACAGACGCTTCGAGCACAATGAATAGTACATGTAAGCTTCTCATTCTTAACGATGCATACCGCCATTACTTACGTCTGTATGCTGTGGACAGTGGAAGAATCCGATTCCGAGGATTCGAGTGACGAGGAGACAGACGACTCAAGTGATGAAGAAGCTGAGGTAGAGTTCTCCGCCTATTCTTCAACTCACGTATCTCACGTTCTTTATTTATCCTTTACAAGGCAAAGCAACGAGCAGCTACCGGCCAGGCGAACCGGGCTGGGCACTTACCTCTGCATGCTCCCCGTCGTGTCTACACCTTCTCTCGCAATCGGTACTTTATTCTCCCATTCATCATTCCTGAACTGTGTACTCATTCGCTTGATGATAACCAGAATCAAGGAAAGAATGGCCCTCAAAGCGCAGACCGATGCATCGGGTGAAACACCGGGCGGATCACCTCACGCTCCGGTAGGCACGTCATCAAGTGACGCAATACCTGCGATACCATGCGCTGGCGAAGGTTTTGTATCCGAAGCACCGGTAGTTATCCAAGTGTCTCCGCCGTCACCCGCAGCGGAGCAACCTGATGCTGCAACTGCGTCACCGGCGGAGGTAACTAGTCCATCAACTACAGCGAGCGATGTGAGCTCTGGAGAGCCTGCCTCGCCTCTCGACAGCGCACCCACAACGCCAGTGAGTGAAGGGATTACTGAGGGCCCGAATGGAGAGAACTACGGCGCTGCCGTGCTGCTTGAGGGCAGTACTGCTCCACGGTGCGTATTCCAGATAATAACCTTCCTCTGCGTGATCAATTCTCACGTATCACGTGACATCACCATCAGCTGCCGCGTGTGCTGTATGTGGAAGGTGGAGAAGCCCAGCGGTAACCCCCACGTGTGTCGGCCAGACCTCCTCAACCACATAGTTCGTCTCCGTTCTTCCTGCATTCCGATGGAGTTCACCCGCTCACTCATGCGTGCCTACAATTCTGTAGTGGTCTCAGTGTCCAACGAAGAACATGAGGGCTCACATCAGAGAACATGCAATCGTCATTCGCAAAGCTATAGATGATCAGAACTTGGCTGGTATCCCATCCCTCGCCTACGGATTGGCAAGTCCCATGTGCTGATTGTCTGCAACAGATAACTCCTACGCAGGACGACAGCCTCAAAGAGGAGAACGCATCGTGCTGCGCCGACGACCGCTGTCAGCACGAAGGGAACACAAGGCTATGAACGAGATGCTGGTGTGCCAGACCCCGCACTTTGTGAGCGGCGGTACAGGATCACCGTTGTTGACGCCCAACACGCCCACTACACCTACCACTCCTTCGAACTTCTCGCTGGGAGGGTACGCTCCTTCCTCTCTTACGCCAGTGGCATACGATCTCATGAAGCTTGACCTACAGCAGACGACCTTCGTGGTACACTCTACAGAAGCAACGTAGAGCACTCAACTCGCCTAAGCCTTCCCTCAGCGTGGCACCCCTTTTATCCCCGCCCGGCGGCAGTCTGGCTCCACCAGGTCTCGCGCAGGCACGACGACTGCGTATGCCCCAGCCTGCTGGCGCTCAGCTTCGTCTACCGGATCGAGCTCAGAGCCCGTGAGTTCCAGATAAGGGTTTCTGATGTGCTGTGCCTAGCGGGCGCTAAGAGAATTACTTGTAAAATGAAGCTATGTTCACCTTGACCCTCTCACGTTCCTCAGGGCATGACGATGACGCGATCAGGATATTGCTTGAATCCAGCAAGATGACCAAGCCCTAGGGCTTAGCCCTTAACCTTAGCTTGACAGGTCTTGGGCAAGACATTAGGCGTAATAAATAGCTTATTAGTTGGCACTCACAGATGAACAGGAGTTAAGGTGGCTGAGTCGTAGATGGCGGCCCAGACGGTGAGGGCGCCGAGGAATACGCTGGTCCTCCTCCGCCCATCTGTGGCGGCTGCTGTGGTGGCTGCGAAGCGGAGCCCGAAGTGTACGGTGCATAACTTCCACTGCCGGTGAGGACGGAGGTTGAGGGTGAAGGCATGGACTGCGCGGAGGAGGTAGTGGCTGTGGAGGGAGAAGAGGGCACTCCGGTCCGCATGCCAGCAGGCGGCATGCCCATGGCCGCATTGCCGGTCCGTCGTGCCATCATCATTCGCTCGCGTTGCTGCATCAACTGCATCTCTTGCATTTGTCGCTGCTGCATCAGCTGCGATTGATAAGCCATTGGCGACATTGAACCTATCATACGATAGTACGTTAGACGCCAGCACCGGAGCAAACAGGGGAAGAGAAGTCACACCTCCCGATTGCGGTGGTCCCTGAGGACTCATGTGCATCTGTTGTTGAGGAGCAGATGACATAGGCGTTGTAGGTTGACCAGGCGCCACTCTTTGCGCAGGATAGCCCGCAGGATAGGAAGATGCCTGCGATGATGGTCCCGGGGGTGTTGTAGTAGGGTAGGGAGACGCTGCCCGCTGCATCTGCTGAGTGTTGTAGGCAGGGTATTGTGTTGATTGGGGATGAGCCTGCTGAGGCGCCATTTGAGCTGTCTGCTGGCCGGAACTCTGATGCGCTCGCTGGGAGAGCTGAGCCAGTTGTTGTTGTGTGACGTGGGCGAGGTGCGGTGGTGGACTGAAGCCCGGTACCACTTGTTGAGGCTGAGGGCCACCTTGTGGTTGTTGCGGCTGCGTTGCAGTTTGAGGATATCCACTCTGCTGTGGCTGTGCTCCTCCGACCGACGCCTGTGCCACTTGCTGAGCGGCTTGCTTGGCCTGCTCTTCTCGCAGCTTTTGTATGTATTTCTGTGTATGGAGTTGCACCTGCTGCCTGGTTCGGGTCTGTACGGCTGCAGCGACCTTGTCCAACTCTGGGGATGGAGTAAATGAGTGCTCGCTCTATTCTCTATTCCTAAGTGATCTACCTTTAGGGCCAAATGTGCGCAGGGCTTCAATAAACCGTCGGTTTTCGTCGGCTGTCCACGGCCGGTCTTGCCCATCGGTACCTGGACCAGGCTGAGACTGCTGCATACTCCCACCAGCTGCTGTTGGATCTAATAAAGCGAAGCAATTAAAACATGCATTGAGGCAGACGACCGGAAAGGATAGTGATACTTGGTTGAGCAGTAGTGGGCCGAGATGCATACGCCTCAGCAGGTTCGCCTGGTCGGCCAGCATTATACTGCTGTGGCAGGCTTCCTTGTGACTGTCCTGTAGTCACAGCTCGAGTAGTTAGACCGACCCTCACAATCGTAGGGAACGGGGTGAAGATACCGAGTGCCGTTCGTCGTAATAGATGAGCAGAGGTGGAAGTTGATGGGCCTGCACCATACGGCGAGGCCATAGAAGCTGGAGATATCTGAGCTACTATGGGCTGCTGTGTTGGGTGATGCTGTTGTCCGTAAGTGGCCTGCGCCGTGCCTGGGTAGGTCGAAGGTTGAGGTACCCCAGCAGCTGTAAGCGGAGCAGATTGCGTCTGTGTGAAGTGAGGTGAGCCGCCATGCGCTCCATAGGGACTGGGATAGGACGGATGCTGAGCTGCCACATAAGACGGATATCCCGAGTGTGTGCCCGGCATGCCTACAGTGCAACCCGAACAACAATAAGTAAAGCCAGCAGGACATGATCATGTGCAAAGACCGAACCTGCTGGCTGTTGCGGACCACCGGCTGGCGTAGGTCGCATGTAGGCCTGCGCGCTCTGTGCTGTTGGATGGCCTAATGGAGAGAGGAGATGCGTAAGTTATTCAGAATCATTTTTGGTATCACAGGCGACACTAGTACCGGCAGGTGAAGGAGCACCGAGAGGTCCAGTGCCGCTGGGTGTGGCCAGAGTGGAGCCTACAAGGCTGCCCTGCTCACCACCAGGTGCTTCGTTCGCCGTTCGCTTTCGGAGACCAGGCTGAATGTCGGCTACCGTGGCCAGAAAGATAAGGTTCTGCTGCAATCGCTGCTGATACCTTTATCCCACCAAACGCCCATCAGGCAACACTCTCAATAAACATTTCTTATTATTTATGGATATTTCTGTTCATCACTATTTATGTCCATCAAAAGAAAAGTTGTGTGAGAGGTACTTGGTGCATTCCGCGAGGCGACCCAGGTTCTGATTCTCAAGAACGGCAAAGATCAGCGAGCGGTTTTCTTCCAAGATCTGGATTAATCGGGAAAAATAAGTTTTATGGCATTCCTCTCAAAAATCCTTTTTAAATTCAATTCTCGCAGTTTTGGAGGTCAAAAAAATGCATTTTAAAGCGACCCAGTAGGGGGCGGGTTGAATGGACAAACCTTTTGTACCAAATCCGTCGTTATAGGCTTCCCTTGGTATGGGGGCGGCACCTGCACATGTGCGGGCAGCGTGATGGACATAATTTTGTTCGTCAGGCCTGTGTATTTTTTCTGTTCGTCAGCTTCCCGTTTTTCTGTACAAGGGTGGGAGATCTGTCCCACGAGCTGATAAATCAATCTGCTGTTCTCTGACGATGCCCGATGATTGTGATGCGATTGGCCCGCCCCCTTTATTTATTTTTGTTTTGATTTTTATGGCGGTGGCCAGCCCAACGGCTAGCGTCTACGAAGGCCCAATAGCAAAAAGGAGCTAAAATCATTTTTCCTCATTTTCCTACACGGCGTTGCATCATCTCCATCTTGTGCCATTCGGTCTGATTGCGGGTGGTCTCAAGATGGAGCTCGAAAGAAAGAGCGGGACCCGAGAGGCACAGGAAACACATGAAACCGGTTCGCTCCACAGGACGTTCCCCACGCCTTTGTCCAAACAACCGAGAAGAGCGTGTGTCGACAACTATTCGAGTCGACACAAATGTAGATCTCGAACAAATCAAACGGATTGGTCAAGAATGCGAAATTTCGGTGCACGTGCGGGAGACAATCTGCAATAGGAATGCGGCACCTTTCTGTGATCGTGGCTGAGAAGGAACATCACCTAGGGATAAAGGAGGCCCTAAAGTCACAGAGCTGCACTCTAGTTCAAACGTGAGAACAAAGTTTCCGCGGTAAGAGATGCAGTTTGGTCAGCCGGGATTTTATGGCCGACCAGGCTTCCACTGCCCAGAAGGATAGAGAGATGGTAAGTTCGTATATTTAGCTTGGAGAGGAAGGCCGGCGTACCTCGGCCTCTTCATCCTCATCGTCAGGATGAGGCTTGGCATTCGACGGCGGCGGTCTTCGGGGAACCGTATCGTCCACATCGCTCATGCGGCGTGGCCGACGAGGAGAGTCCATCTCCTTCCCCTGAGTCCAACATGAGACACAACATAGGAATGTAAGATCAATGACACACGTTACCTCTGAGGGAAATTCGGGGTATGGTAGATTGTCCTCCAGGTGTTCCTCCTTTATCTGCGACGGAGGAACTCGCTTGCCTTCCTGCCATTAGGACAGGACGTTAGCGAAGAATGAAAAAGAACCAGCTAAGTATGGTTCAACCTCGCCCGATGCTATCTGCAGCATAATAGCCTCAAGCATTCCTCTTGACGTCGCTCGCTGTGGATCCTCCGATCGAACTGAGACAAACGTTAGTGTGGTCATACTGTTTTGTGTAAACGCTAAGTCATCTGTGGAGGTACCTCCAGCCTGTCGAGCCGCCATCTCCTGCAAGCGGAGCTTAGCGTCCTCTTCCTCCAGCTCTGCCACCTTCTGTGCCAACACTCGCTTTCACCACCAAAGCACAATGTCAGTCATTGCTGCTCGACGTACTGCCTCTTTTGCGAACAAAAGGAATGGGAGCGTACTTGCTTCTCCTCGTAGTTATCAAGTTCTCTCTCCGTTGGCGGATTGTCGCGTCTGTAGTTCAGCCAGCTGCGCCACAGCGCAGGGATACTGCACACCCACCCAACCAACTCAGTGCCGGCCATCCATGTGGGCCCGAAGGTATGGCGATAGCAAAAACCTGGAGGGCTCGTAGGAACCAGCAGGTTCAAAAAGACGCTTGATGGGCCGTGCTGCATTGAGTTCATCAGGCTCAGTGAAGTACTTGTTGCCTGCCTTGTCCACACCCACAAACCTGTCATACATGCGCGCACCACCCGTTGGAGGTGAGAATGAGTTTAAAAAGTCCCAAAAAAAGCAGTGCTGCCGTCGTGGGGCAGTAGAGGCCAAGTCAGCTCTGACAAGCAAGTGCAGAGGCCGCACTTCCCCATCCATGCTAGAGAGGAGCTTAACCAGTGTGCAAAAGAAGGGCAAGTGCACTATGATATGTAGAGTCGGGCAGAAAGGAGAAGACATGCTGGGTGCATGAAGAAAGACACGTGACAGTAAGTGCCATGGATACGTACGTTCGTCGGCTAAAGATACGCCTGAGGAACGACATCTTGTGTTGCTTGCGTTGTGTCTTTTTCCTTTTCTTTTAAATTTTCTTCAACATTTCTTCAWCATTTCTCTTAATTTTCTCCATAACATTTCTTCGATTTTCTCTTAATTTCTTTAAGTGGGAACAAAGGAAAATGGCTGGTTTATGAATGTTGGTTACCTTACTTGGTGTAGCAACTGCCGTCGTCGGTACGGACATGGAAGACCTCCCAGTTGAGGTGTGGCATCTGGTCTTCCAGGCAGTGCTGGAGTCCGCCGGCCCTCAGGGCGCCCTGCGCGAGGCGGCGGTGTGCGGCGCGGTGTGCCGCCGCTGGCGCGAGATGACCGCGGCAGGACTCACAGGACCTCGCGCTACGCTCGACCTGTTCCCGTGGCATCGCGTCGTGGGCGATGAAGAGGTCACGCGTCTGGCCAGGCAGTTCCCGCACCTGACCGGTCTTGTCCTTACCCGCGCCAAGGGCGTCACTGATAAAGCCCTGGTTGCTCTTGCCCAGAGGTGGGTATATCGCGACTGAATCAAGTTAACTCCTATGTTGTGGACACATGTACATTCACTCACGATCGAAATTGTTTATTTTTTACTGCAGCGAATGTCGTACGGCGTTGACGCGGCTAGAAGTGCTGGCATGCCACCAGGTTTGTCGATCATCAAACAATTCCTGCCACGCTGTACAGCGTTCATGGTCTGTCAGCTGATCGTAGTGCGTACTTGGTGCCTCGTTCCAAATCGCTTCAGATCGGATCGGACGCGGCGATGCATCAGCTACTCACGTACTGCACTCGGCTCCGCGCTCTTGCGATAAGCAGCAGTTCAGCAGTGAAAAAGCTTGGACTCCTTCCGCCAGGACTCACGAGGGAACAAGCCCTGTGCATTCGTCCCCTTGCACTGCAGGTTCTCAGGCAAGTGATCACCCTCCAATCTATCTTTGATGCATGGAGGGCCGATCTGATCGTGTGCAGGACAGGCTCCCGAGCTGCGAGAATGTGAACAACGCAACATTGGCTCTTATTGGACAGATGTGCCCTGACCTGCGAGAACTTGATCTTACAGTACTACCTCTTCCAGTTTATTTTTTCATCGCGGCGTTACTGAGATGGATGCAGGGCTGCCGCAAAGTTCTTGATGACGGATTGTGTAGCTTGGTCGGACTGAGTAACATAGCGGCGGCATCAGCCAATTCATCTTCCTCATCAGCATCATCATCGTCGTCATCTTCCTCATCTTCCTCATCAGCATATTCATCTTTATCATCGTCGTCATCATCAGCTTCACGTAAAGCTAAGGGGAAGGAAAAGGAGCGGCCTGATGATGCAGATGACCCTCAACCTCAACTATCTGGATGCACAAGACTTCAGAAACTGGTGCTCCGTGGCTGTTTTCTTCTCACTCATGAGGGCCTACTACGCGCGATCCCTGTCCTGAATCTTCATACCCTTGATCTCAGCAGAATTCCTAATGTCAACGACACCGCTATTGCCAATTTGGTTCCCTTCCTGCCCAGCATCACCAAACTGTCACTCGCTGGGTGCAATAACCTTACTGGTGCTCAATCCTAATCTTTAGTGATTCAAGTATGATTTTCTTACCTTTACCACAGATCGAGTCGCCAGTAAGCTCGGTCGCTTGACCACGTTGACATCTCTCGATTTGCGTGACTTGTGGTCTATAAGCGACATGGCCCTACCCAACTTGAGCAAGCTTACGCGGCTCACTTCGCTGTCACTCAAGTTTTGCAATCGAATTGAAGGAAGAGGGTTCATGAGCTGGACCATGGGTACACTTTGGACACTTTCGCTGAACCGCGCTTACTTGTGCTAATGGTTCTGATGGCAGGGTATAGGTCTCTGCCACTTCACGTGCTGGACATGCAGGGTCTGCCTTATCTGACGGACAACGCCATTGAGACCATTTCAACATCGTATTACATCTCCTTGCTCACAGAGCTGGATCTGCGAGCTTGCTCTCTCATCTCCAATCGATCTCTGGCCCATCTCGGGGCATCGGCCACCAATCTGACTACACTCCGACTTGAGGCACAGGAGAGCATCGACGACGAAGGCCTCGATATAATTGCACATCGTCTTACCAAGCTCACCACACTCGATCTCGAGAGGATGCCTAACATTACTCGCGACGCTATCGGCACTCTGGCAATGTACCACCTCGAGATCCTCAGCGTACAAGGCTGCGTTCAGCTACCGTTCTCCTGCCTTCGTACAATCAAGGATCGCTGTCCACACCTTCGCCTTATCAACCTCACGCGATGTTCCGGCATCAGCCCTGATGAAGCGAACGAGCTGGCCACAACCATCGCCGTCGTCATCCCGCCTGATTCCCGCCGCTCGGAGGTATGAGAGAAAGAAAATGATTTCTTTTTCTTTTTCAAAAGGAAAATAAAATAAAAAGAAATTGCTGCCCTGTAACAAGAAAACCGTTTGTAAATTCAATCAATTCTAAAGAAGATCAACTTTGTGGACATTGAGCTGAGATCGATCTTATGGTGCCCGCCTCCCTCCTTCCTTATTTTATTTTTTCTAATTATGAGAAAAGTAAAACGTGGTCAATTGAAATGATTTTCCAACTAAAACCAAAAAAAAACGATTTCTTGATTTTTCTCATTTTGTTTCTTTTAATTCATTACAGTGACTCTGCTATTTCACATTTTATCCAACAAGAGTAATTGTTTACTGGAAAACCTAAACCGATATAAAATATATAAAAATAATTTTCAAACGAAGGCTAACGTCTTTCTTTTCCTGTGTTTGTGATTCGGTAATGGACAACTCGGCTGACCATCACGTGATGGGATGTGGGGATCATCGTGCACAGAGCGGAAACGAGCCACCAAGGAGTCCGGCCCTGCCGAGTGTTGACACGGAGGAGCTCGATGCGGGTCTTCGTGAGCGCCTGAGCGCCGCGCGCAGCGGATCGTTCACGCGCCTGCTTCCTTCTTCACCTCTGCCCACTCCTCGAGGAGGCACGTGAGCTGCTGGGTGAGAGGGAGAATGAAGACAGGAACATTTGGGGATTCGACTAACCGCTCATCCATGTGCGGATGGGGACAACACAGAGGGTAGGGCTGCGCCTCTCCGACTAGACTTTGGTATCTGGAGCATTCAAGGCAGACGTAAGACGCAGGAGGACGCGCACGCGGCAGTTCCTCTCATGCAGTACTGCTTACCTTCTGTCGAGAGTACGAATGTAGGTTCCTAACACTTGCAAATAGTGACGGTGAAGTGGAGGAGCATCGCCCATTCGCTTTCTTCGGCGTGTACGATGGTCACGGAGGCGAAAAGGTATGTCCTGTTAGCACTCCTGGATCTGCATACGACCTAACATCCGGACAGGCGTCGGAGTGGGTAGGACAGAACTTTGATTCAATCTTTATGGACAAAATCTCACAGAACGGAAATGAGACTTCTTCTGGTACCGCTTGTCCCCTCTTCGACAATGCCACCATCGTGCTGACATCAAGGACTCGAATTGGTACAGAGGTACTGTTGAAGGCGATGCGAGAAGCTTTCCACGAGGTCGAAGGGCGGTGGATGACGATCGCCTGCCAGAAGAAGGAGTGTTCCGGTACAATACATCATAACTTAAGTCTGCCTCGATTGAGCCGTCTAAGAAAAGTATTACAATACAGGCACCACAGCGGCTGTTGTAGTTGTCAAGGATAACACGATGATTGTTGGTAATGTAGGGGACACAGAAGCCGTTGTTGCTGTCGGTTGCGTCCCTTTCCCTTCGCTTGAAGTGAAGCTGGCATTTACCTCTTCTCTTTATTAGAGGAGAACGAAAAGCTTCATGCAGTAGTGCTAACTGAGGTGCACAATCCCAAGAAGAACAAGGCCGAGGGCGAACGAGTTGTACGCTTTGTTCATTCAATATTCCGCTCTTTTCTGCTCCTCACGTCCATTATTAGGTGAGCGAGGGCGGCATTATCCATAAGGACCGGGTTGGTCATCCTCAGTTCAATCCCGACATCATGTCGATCGCTATTTCCCGCGCAATGTACGTAGTTCTTCAACTGGTCGACGGTTTAAGTCCCCATCGAGTCGTTCTCATCTTGGCGATCATCACAGTGGCGACTATGGGTTCAAGGCGAAGGAGTTCACTGGCGGCAAGCACTCCGGCCTTTCGGCGGGTATGATATGTCTAAAACATCATCCTGACTCTCACGGCACTTTGAACTTACCTTGATTTGTGTGCTGTGTCGTACGTAAAGAGCCTTATGTTACGTCGTTGACTTTGGATCCGCGTAAACACAAATTCTGCATCATCGCGTGTGACGGTGTACGTACTCTTGATATTGGCTAAGTCTTGTGCACGAAGTTGAGGCTGAATCTCCACCGTTTGGTTCCCACGGGCTTGCAGCTCTGGGATGTGATTACGGCAGAGGAGGCCGTTAGCTTCATTGCTCAGGAACGAGCGAAGGTACTATTGCCGGCTCTATCTCCCTTGTTCCTGGCTGCTGCAATCACCCACAACCTGACTTGAACTGGTGGATAGCCGAATCACGACGCAGAGGATGCGGCCAAGGCGCTCGTGGAAGCAGCATACAAGAAGGGCAGCACGGACAACATCACTGTGCTGGTCATTTACTTTCAATGGGATCAGGCTGACCAACCTCCCCGGTCGCCGCAGCCGCAGTAAGGCCGACGCGACGCGAAATTAGCCATCTTCTCTTGCTCCTCTACCTTCTCAAAGAGGACACAGTTGTCAGTGTTGATTTTGTTTTGTTTGAATGATCATCCTATTTGTTGGTGTAAGTTTGTCAACCACTGCCAGGAGCTACAACGGAACCTTAGACCTTGTCTAACTTGATCAACAAAGGGGCCCTCTCACTTCCATCCTGGCTCACCGAGGAAAGAGGAAGGAAGGTACACGTAGTCATGCAAGGAGTTCCTTCATTAGAAGACAGACGTCCACCAGCGTAAAACGCCTGGCAGGCTCCGCACCACCGGCTAGGGGGGCACAAGGGGGAGCTTCTCCAGCCAAAGCAACATAGGTTGGAAAAAAAACACCACAAGTAAGAAGGAAGAAGAACCTCACTAGAGTGGTAGCCATTGATGATCACTGTCAGAGTGTGTGCATGAGCAAGAATGATGGTGCGCGGCACGTGCAGACCCTATCCCGGCCAGCGATGGATGGAGTGAACATTCTGCTTCCGCACAGCATCTGGATTGGAGAAGGGAAGAGTACAAGGAGGGGCGAGCCAGTGTCTCTCGGGGAGTGCCCTGTTGTTTATTCTAGTCGTAGCATGCTTGTTGGTTTGTCTGCATTCGTTGTTCGATCTGATCCTGTAGTGGTGCCCTATGGGGACACTCTAAAGGAAAGAAAGAGCCTTACCAGCCTCGCTGTCACTTCCTCTCCGAAGCTTCACTGCTGGCCCTCGTTACCGCCGGCGGCACCTGGCACATTCTCAGGCTCTCTTCTGGAGGAACGCTCTCGGTGCTCATCATCCTGCCGCCTCCTGCCACCATCTCTGTGATCGCGATCGCGGTCCCTGTAATCTCTGTCACGGTCTCGCCTGTCTCTTTGACGATCCCTGTTGTAATCACGGTCGCGGTCTCTGTAGTCTCTGTCCCGATCACGGTCTCGGTAATCCCGCGAGGAGCGATTATCGCGGTGATCGCCTCGGCTATCACGACGACGTGAGGAGTTTTGGTAAGGTTCACGCCGATCCCCACCACGATGATCCCTGATGATTGGTCCGCCGGGTTTGCTGCGATCGTCATCGAATCCCATCATTCGACGTTTCTCGTCGAGGATGGTACGAATGGCAAGGTAACCCTGGTGCTGCTTACCTTCGTTGTGCGATTTGATGCGGTCGTCGGTGTCGCCGACGACAAGGAAAGCGCCACAAACTTCGCACACCTTGAGCCGTTTCTCTGGTTGTTGTGCCGTGGCCAATGCGCCAGGAAGTCCGGAGACACCCTTCTTGATGGCCTCCTGCTCGGCCTTGAGTTTGAGAATCTGCAGCTCGAGAGACTGAGCCTCTTGCAGCCGGCCAGCAGCACCGAGGTCCTCCATCTGTCTTAGAAGGAGCTCCATCTGCTCGCTGATGGCGTCGATCTTTTCCATCTGTTCCTGCGGCAGCGGATTCTCAGCGTTCTGAAGCGATAGCCTCTGATGTCCGCGATCAATGCGCTTGTCGAGGTCAGACACCATCTTCTGCATGCGGGCCATGAACTCACGCTCGTACGGGTACGAACGCCACTTCTCGTCGCGGCTGAGCTGGTCGTACTGCGCCTTAATGTCCTCGTCGTGCAGGTTGGGGCACGGACCCAGATCGCTCTTGGTGTTGGTGAAGAGCTCGTGCGGGCACAGACCGCAGATGTAGAACTTGCACACCTTGTCGTCGCTGAACTGCATCTGGCGATTGCTCTTCTGCTCTGGCAGCAGATCACGATCGCCACCCATCAGCTGATCGAGGATCGAACGGAAGCTATCGTACTTGGA
>CDEZ01023827.1:22158-32387 GCA_000826365.1 Acanthamoeba royreba
GGAGTGTTGAGGTGAGAGAGTGAAAACAAAGCAGGGCACAATGTCCCAGTGAGTGGAGTTGATATCTCCTGTACCCTGCACCACTGGATCCGGAGGCATAATTCTCGTAGCTATCTACTGCAGCGCACTGAACGTGGAAGTTACCTCCGCTCGCCACGAACGTCCTCACAGCGGGGTAATACGTAGGGGCCACGGTGGCGTCCCACACGTAATGAGGCTGAGGTGCAGCGAGAAAGCAAGAGCGCGTCAGTTATTGTCCTCTCATGACCCAAACTGCTGGTGATGTACCTCCGAGAAGAGAGTAAAGCAGGACGTCTGGTTGAGCGAGCTCACAATCACGGACGTTCCCGAACTTTTGGGCGCCACGCTGTAATGAACTCCCTGCACGAGACCTGTGTCGTGAAAGGTGAATACCGGGCACAATGAAGGCTTCATGGTAAGCTGAGTGACTAGAGCACCTGCAGCGGTGAGAGTTGGCTGCTGCGTGTTGGCATTGCCCGCGATGTCAGAGAGGAGGACGTAGGGCTTGAACAGGAGAATGTGGCGCACGTCCACCGTCACAGCCTGCGTGAGGTTGTAGACCGCCACGGAGGACATGTTGGTATGCCACACCGAGTACGCCTGGCTCGCAAACTGCTGGGGAATCACGAACGGCCCGCCGGCGAATGAGACTGATGCCGCCGTAGATGCCGAATTCCCCAACTAGGCACGGATAAGAAGAATGTCGATCAGGCTTCATCAGACACATTCATCAGCCGTAGAGGGAGTAACGAGCCGTACCTTATAGGCTGTCGCATTAAAGTCCACTCCGTCCTTGGCTTTGCCCGCTCGGATGGTCCAGTACAGGGGAACGTTATTGTAGAGAAGATAGACAGCCAGGCCTGTTGGAGTTAAATTACAATCATGATGTCAGGGTTGGTTGTCAGGGAGATTCCCTGGTGAGGTAGAAGAGACAGAAGCAACAAAGAAGAAAAATGAGAAGGACCCTAGTCGTACCATAGCTTTGAAAGTTGAAGGTGCCTCCTGAGTTGAGTTGGTTGTTGTCCATCGCGATCACGAGGGAGCCTGCCGTGACCGACATCGGATTGGAAGGAGGCGATGGGAGATCAGGGAATGTGCCACAAGAGACCATCCCCATTGGGATCAGGACAAGGACAAGGAGGAGCATCCATGATCTCATAACCTTCATCCTTGACAATAGATTCTTGGGTTGTTGGTAGTGATGATGATGTTGAGGATGTACAGTACAATAGGAATGATAAAACAAGTTGGACGTTCTTTGAAAGAACACCTCTACATATCCGTCGCCTGGGTGCGCCGAACGTGATCTAGGAGGTCACCTTGGTGTTCAGTACAGGGAACCACCTGCTGGCCGCGGTTACCATCGAATAGGAAAGTCATATGCACGTGTTAGGTTGGGCGTATCTCCATTGAGGACATTAAGGATTGCGTGAGACCCAGAGTGGGCCAAGACCTGAGCGGACCTAAAAGTGGGGATTTCAATGCATTTCTACTCGAGGAAGTGAGTGCTCGTGGTGTGAACAGGCGGTCTGTTTACCGCTGCTTGGCATGCACCACTTGGCACAACAACAGCAGTTGGCCTTTTGGTGGTGCACCTCGTCTACCGAAGAGCTAAATTTTCAAGAAAGAAAAGGAAGAAAAGGAAAAAAATGGAAAACTAGACTATTTGTGTAGGGCATATCTCTTAGAAATCCTCCGGATAAGTCATCGCGGCGTTTGGTCTTCGCCGAGGCCATGTCTCGATAAGCGGTTGCGGGGTCCGACAGTCAGGGGTAAAACGAACCAAGGGAATGCATCCCATCATCGCTACTTGCACCGCCTTGGCCACAGGCCGTACAAACAGGCTGAGCTGTGTGGATGCTCCTGCGCAGAGTCTCGGGCAGCACTCGTACCGTTCGACCCTCATCCTCCATCTCTCGACTGCTCCTGAATCGTTCAGTAGCCGTGTCTTCTCAACCTCTACTACTTGAGACCAACCCGGCCACAGTCTCCCTCATCACTACTGACACCGAGGGCAGAGAACATCCGGAAGAGGCATCCACTGCTGAAGAAGAGATGGAAAGGAAGATGAAGCACGAGAAGAAGAAGAGGGTAGACGGCGTAAACGTGCCTAGCAAGCTGGTCTCGGCAGTTCCGATCTCGCCGGACACCAAGCTTTTCCGGTTCCAGATTCCAGCTGAGCACGTCCATCTGCTCCGCACACTTCCGGCACCAGGTCCGTGCATTGCTGAATAGGAGTTATTTTTCTGCAGCTGTCTGATCCCGTTCTTTTTCTGCTTCTAGTCGGCCACATCAGAGTGCAGACGACGTTGCCTCCACTTCCACATGACCCGACGACGACGGAGTTGCTCAAGAGACGTCCGTACACAATACTTCGACAATTCCCTGCTTCGACCTCCGCTCAGGATTCCACCGATGTGGTGCGTGAGGTACCATTCCTTGTGGTCATGTGAAGTAGGACTGAAGAAGTGGTGTGCAGGATCCGCACATCCAGGTGATGGTCAAGCGCTACGACAGGTTCGGCATGAGCGCCTATCTCCACTCCCTCAAGGAGGGCGACACGGTGCAACTGGAGCTGGTCAACTTCAACCATCACGAGGAGCTTGAAGGCATACATCTCCGACATAAGCGTATTGGGATCGTCACTGCCGGTACCGCGTTATCGCCCATGATTAATGTACAGTTGTTGTTATTGCTGTCGCATTTTCATCATATCACTTGCCGCTCACTCTTGTTCGCTTGTGTTCAGGTCATGCGTTCACTTCTCCACAATGCGGAGGCTGAAGGAACCCAGATCACACTTCTCTACGCCAATCGTCATGAAGAGGATATTCTTCTTCGCAAGGAACTTGAGGAACTCTGGGAAGCCCATCCCACCCGCCTCACAATTTACTTCTTACTCAGTCAGGTGCGCTCACTCTTTGATCTCAACTGCTACATTTTTGTTTGATCTTAACTCAGTCGATGGTCATCGCAGCCGAGATCGCAGGAATGGGGACCACACACGTCACCGTACCAGCTGCGTGGACATATCAGCAAGGAGATGTTCGCAGGAGTTCTTCCGCTGCCTTTATCAGGTGAACAGGCATCGCAGCAGAACAACAAGGATGACCCGTTGGTCCTGGTGTGCGGACCAAAGCTCTTCAAGAAGAACGCGCTCCAATTCTTGGATGAACTCAAGTTCTCCCGTTCCATGTATTACAAGTTTTAAGACTGCTCCTGTATGGGTTAGAAGAAGTGTGAATATTGATAACATGTGTGCCTGGACAAGCTTGCAGATCTGTGGTTTCTATACATCGGTATTGGTCTCGGTGGTGGTGGTGTTGTTGGGGTTGTTGGCGCTTGATGGAAGACACAGCTGCAGCAGGAGGAAGGGTACGAGGAACACAAGAAGCACTGAGAATACAGTGAGTGCTACAGAGAGCCAGATCACGTCGCCCAAGAGGAAGAAGAGCAGAAGGCCGAGGAAGATTGGATACATTACTCCTGCATGTGCCCACAACCGCATCATTGATGTGCAAATCAGCGAATGCAAACGAACAGCGTGGCTCAAGTGAATGTACCGCATAGTGTGCGTGAGTACCATGTGCTGCGCTTACCGAAGCTGAACAAACAGAGTGTTGTAGAGAAAGGCCAGAAAAGAAACCCACCACATTGGTTGCAACTATGTGCAGTATTGCACACGCCACAATTGGTGCATTCGAATGTGAGGCAGCTGTAGCTTCCTGGGGGGACCTCCATCCCCAGGAACTCCTTCCTCCGCTCTGCAGGCGGTGCACTTGCTTGTCCTATTCAATACAATACAATTCAATACAATACATTTCCACGCACACAAGAAGGTTTGTGAAGTTCTGATTTGTGCAGCATGATGAGCAGTTGAGATACCTTCTGCATGAGCGACACTGTCTGATCCTGCTTTCTTACATGTGCTGCAGTCATCATCCGCCAATGCACCGGCATCGTTGAGTTGGTTTTCAAGCGGTGCCGATGGTTGGTGGTGAGCATCATCACCACTGGTCTTGCCTTTGCCTTTGTTTTTCCGCTTCTCGTATCTGTGTACTCCAAGTCATAGGACTTATATAAGTCTGACCACCAGGTGATGTAGCACAACGTGAGTGGACATGAGAGGAGATGAGGAGGAGACACATACCTATCGACAGCGTTGCGAAGAGCCCAGTTGGGCACCAGTGAGTTGTGCGAGATGGCCCTCTTGCACACGGGACACATGGGACGAGGCGCCTGGCGCAGCCACGACGTGATGGAGGCCTTGGAGAATGAGTGTCCACATTCGGGCGCCATCACCGCCTCTTCCTGCCAACATTCCTCGAATGGTGAGGTCAAACCAAGAAGAAGGAGAAGGAGGAGGTTATACCATGAGGGTGAGGGTGATGGGGTCGAGCAGTTCTTCTGGTTCTTGCTCGCTCTCTGATGATGAAGATGACGGTGACGAGGCCATAGCAGTGGTGCGCGGCGGTTCTACCGAGGCGGCCACCGAGCCTTCGTTCTCTACGCAGGCGGCCGAAGGAGCCGTCGGGGTAGTTCCATCAGCTGCTCCGACTGGTGCTTCAACATCAACCGAGACCTGCGCAGACCGCCACATGGTGCCTTGGGCTGAAGGGTGGTACCACGAATGTCGACTGACGGCCGTTTGCTGGGATCAACGGTATTATGTAGAATTAATTGGACCAATCGGAGTTCCACATTATGGAAAGCCCAATGAAAGCCAAAACAGAAGGCAACTCCGGCCTCTTCACTTTATCCGACAGAACTCTCTCATGCGGATTCAGAGCCCTTGCCGGATTGGCTTCGTAAGCGGTGTAAGAACGAGGAAACCGAGCATCAGGTCCAACCATTCTCAGTCCCATTCCAAAGCCAACTCCTAACTGAGTGGGGCCAATATCAATGTGGGCCCTAGTTGATATTGCTGAATGCTGTAATAAAACATATATCATCCGTATGTAGGCAATCATGCTTTGTTTGAAAAGCCCAATGAAGGCCTTGCCTCCTTTGTTTCACTGCTTCTCATATCTAGTACAATGAACCCAGAGACAGACTGTACCTACAGCAAGACAATATGAGATGAGCGTGCGAAGTCACTTCATATTCCTTTAACAATCCAACAACATGACACAGCTCCTACTTGCACTCAAAATAGTTCTCCTGCAGGGCGTCAAGCAGCTGGGCAAATACTCCACCATGCCACGTCCTGAAATCCTTCCACTCCTCCTCAGGCATGGTGATGGAGAGCATGTTGAGCCACCCGCCCACGATCAAGTCAGCATAAGTAGCCCGTTCCCCTTCGAGGTACGGTCCGGATTCGTTGATCAGAAACAGCTTGGCCAGTGACGTCAGCGCCTCCTTAAACGCCGCCCTGAGTTTCTCTCTGGCCTCGCCCTTCACGCAGAGATCCTGCCAAGAGTTCAGGTGTGCCCGCTTGACGAAGATGGCCCTGACAGCCTCGGCCGTGTTCGGGTTGAACGGGAGGTACTGAGCGACGAGGATCACATAAGCGGTGAAGGTGGCGTCGACGTGCATGTTGAACTTGGCGTAGGCTTCGTTTTTGGAGCCCTGATTGGTCGTCAGGGGTGCAATGAATGGAGTGTCCTTGTTCGGGCTCTCATAGTCGAGTCCAGTTCTGGTGGAGTCCTGAGGGAAAAGGCAGCCGCCTGAGTCCGGGAACGTGTCCTCGAGATAGTTGGCAATGTCGAACGAGTCGCCGATGACCTTGCCCGAGGCCGGGTCCTGGAGCATGGGCAGCGTGAAGAAATCGGATCCATCATCGAGCTTACGGGTAGCCGGACAGTTGAGCCCCTTGCGCACATCAGGGATGTTGGTGATGTCGACCCAGGTCGTCTTGAAAGGCACACGCTTGAAACTCAGTGCAAGACGAGACTTGGAAGGATTGGGCGCGTAGGAGCGGGGTTCTAAGGGTGAAGAGATGTCGTAGAAGATGAGAGGTTGGGAGTCTGTCATGTTTGCAAAAAGGAGGTGTGCGGCAGGAGTGACAATGCTGGTGTGGAGCGACCAGCTTAAATATTAAATTATTCTTAGTGATTTCCCTGCTGGGGCTGGCCTGTCTCCCCGAATTTTCACATTCCGCTCTAAACCTGGTTGTCGTTTTGTAACAATTACAAAAATTTGTAATCATTTAGCGAAATATTTCATAGATCGCGTAGCGGAAGATGGTGGAGGTGGTGCCGCTGGAGTTGTGGCAGTGCGTGTTCGATTGGATCGAGACGTGGGACCTCAGCCCTGTAGGGCGCGCATGCCGTGACTTCTACCTCCTCACCCAGCAGCAGCTCAGCCAGCGCCGAAAATCTTTCGAAATGCGTCGTGCGTGTTTTCCCTTGTGGCTAATTTCATATATATGTGCAAAAAATAAGCCAAAATGGAAAAAATGGAAAATCAATTACATATAATTTTTCTTTGTATTGCATTAATGGAACATAAAAATTGACACTGCCTTACTGTGAAATGTGGAATTGTGTCTGATGGTGTTGATCACGCAGTGGCGAATGGCCAAGTACGCTGGCGGTACATGCCGTGCGTGGGTTCGCCGGCGCCCAACCTGCAGCTGTACAGATAGCATCACATAAACCCTCATAACACCTGATGCAGTGATCACGCTGATCAGTGTGTGGGGACTGTGGTTATCATGACACAGGGAAGATCTGCGGGCAGAAGAAGAAGATGAAAAGCTGCGGGACTACTTTGCCCATTCCTTGGCTATGTGCTATCGGCTCCCTCAACCTCAAGATCCGCTGCGGTAAAACCTCGTCGAACGCTGGGAAGGGCGTACACTCTCAACTAACGCATTTATACGGAAGTGATATACGCGGACTCCTCCTTGCACGCTACGGAGGCTCGTTCTATGTCGGCGGCAACGTTTTCGATATGATGTTTTCACCTGCACTCTATATGTACAAGTTTGGTACGGCGTGTTCGCTTCTAGAGAGGAGGATCGAGCGCTGAGTGAAGTTGTATATCAGATAGCGGCACATGGCAGCGTGCGGATACGGAGAGGGAAGGCCAATGGGCACCTGAGCGCAGATCCTTTGCTTCTATGCATCTCATCAACAATGGCACAAAGTTCCTATTCTTTGGAGGACAGGTGAGCCACAACTGCTCCTGATCAGTCATCTCGTCGCTTACGTGGATAGTCCAGTATCGCAACAGATTCGGACTTCCTTTGGAAGGCCACCCAGAGGGATGGAAGTTCTTCAACGATGCCTTCCTTTTCGATCTGCAAACACTTCAGTGGTCAAAGTTGACTTGCCGAGGGCCCATACCCGAGTGCCGAGTTGGTCACAGGTTGTTAAACACGCCTTCAAGACATCATCACGATTATTGTAGTTGGCTAACTTCCTTCAGATCGGTGATCATTGGCAACAAGATGTGGATGTTCGGTGGCACCTATTTGGATAACGACTTCGCCTATCACTATTTTAACGATGTGTGGACTCTTGACCTCGGTTTGCTCCCTCACCCAAGTTACATGAAGAATTCGACCGCTCAGCTAAGCGTGTTACTGACACCAGACACATGGCAATGGCAAAAAGAAGAGATTCGTGGGGACATACCTGTTGCAAGGCAGAGCCATTCTCTGTGCAACATACCCGATACCAAGAGTGCCATTCTTTTTGGAGGAAACGCTGATGTGCTAACATCCAAGCGGGATCTCAATGATTGTTACATCCTTGATACTGGTACTTACCATATATTCTGATTGTGTATGAAAGGAACATCCTCATTGTGGCGAACAGAGCTCAGAACTTGGACAAAGCTGGAGCCTGCCAACAAGGCTAAGGGAAGTGTTCCCTGTGGTCGATGGTGTCACAGCGCATTTGTGGTTGGACAGCATATGGTACAAAACCCTTTCAGTGTGAGAACGGACTGCTGCGCACTGACATGATGGCTAGATGGTCCTGGGAGGATTCTCCCGAGCCAAGGACTCATCCTTGGCGATAGGAACATTGTCTGTTCTACATATAGGACGACGAGAATGGCAGAAGCACGAGATACGCTTTCATCCAAATTCGCTAGCCCATTTCTCCTCCGAGCAGAGAACGCAGATACGTACTGGCCGAGTAGCCTTTCATGCTGCAGCTATGGGCATGGAACAGATCTTCCTCTTTGGCGGTACCTCTACCCATGTTCATTTCTTGCTTGATCATTTGTGTTGAGAAGATGCAATCATGATGAACCAGGCACCAAGGACCATGGCCTCTTCGTGCTGGAGTAGCATCACACATTGCAGGCTTAGCCACCACTGCTTGAAAAAATGATTCTGGGGGCGGCCAAGATTCGAACTCGGGTCACGGGGTTTATAGGGCCGTATGCTAACCACTACACTACCGCCCCACTACAGGTCCCTTTCTCCTTGAAAAGAGGGTTGCCGAGCAAGATCATTTATTTTGACTTTCCGGAAGTGTTTCGAAACTCTTTAAAATCTTGAAATTGGTTCGCCAACAACCCAATCACCGAAAATCAGAAATAACACCAGAGTAGAATCAGAGAAAGATGGAGAAGGGAGCGAGTACGACCGGTAGTGCCCAGGCCAGTGCACTGGAGGGTCTTCCTGAGGCCGCCCTCACGCACGGTGCTGGTTCTTTCCGCCTGGCCGACGGTCGCTTTGGCTACTTCTCTCTAGTACTGACCACTTATTACAATTTTCTTATTTTCTTATTTTTATTATTTTGAATATGTCTAACTTGAATGTTTTTGATACCTACTGATTTGGGTGGTGCCTGGGTCAATGTAGGCCAAGGGGAACACGTTCCCGAGTGTGGGACAGAAGACTGGCCGAGCTGCCGCACCCAATTCGGGCACCGTGGAGGACTTTGCCGTGCGACACGAGCAGAATCCCGCTCTTCTGCGTCAACTGCGAAATAAGGGTATAACTCAGTCACACGCACGCGCATGCATTGAACGATCACGATAAGAAGTGAAGTGAAATGAAGGAAAACATGACGATGATGATGAGCATAACTCGTAACTCTGCAGTTCGCAAGTGTGAGGGATGTGGCAAGCCTGTGGCGTTCACGTTGCCCGTCTGCAATGGCTGCGGACGAGATCTCTCATCGACGCCCATCTCGTTCACCAACAATGTATTTGTAGGATTCGTCTACGGCATCGAGAAGGGTAACGCCATCAATACCAGTTGGCTAGTCATGACGATTATGTACTAACTTGACTGTTTTTTATCAAAGGTCCGTTCCCTCTGACGGTGTCACTCAGACACGAGGACGAAGAGACCCTGGTGTTTGATGATCTCCTGGCTCTTACTACGTGCCATCTGAATGCTGTCCCAACAACTGCCTACATCCCTGACTGGCGCTATCTTCTCAAGTCGCCAGAACAGGGTCTGGCGCTCATTAATGGTCTCTTTGCTCGCTGCTGGGCGGTACAGTCGCTTGCCATTCTTGGATCCACTCATCGTTTCTCACTTTACAGCCTCGTTAGATCGTAGAAGAGCAGTTCTATTCGAATGAAGCTTGGCGGAACAAGATACTGAAAGGCAATTGGGACCTTGAAGCACTGAAGAAGCATGTCGCGTCTGGCTTCAACTACCCTCCGTCGCAGTATCAGCTTCACCTTCAATTCATGTTGCCGCCCTTCCTTCCCTTTCAGTACGCTCAATACCTTCAAGGTAAGCACACCTTTTGTGGACGGGCGCTATGTGGTTTCTCATCTTTTCTCATGTGACAGGTGTGCACTTTACCTACGGAAGGTTCTTCCCTATCGAGTACGTTCAGGCAGTCTTGAAGTTGAACGAGCCTCTAGCTGATGCCGAGAACATGTCTATTGAAGACGTGATGGCACACTTTAAAAGTACCCACACAACATATTATCAACACGATGGACATTCATCTTACAATCAACTGCAGGCAAGGGTGTGAGCTACGATGAAATGCATGCTCAATGTTACGCTCGCTATGGCAGCACCCATGAGACACTGAGCAACTGGAAGCGCGAGGATTTCGCTGGCGTTGGAGTCGTAGGCGGTGGGGCAAGCGAGCAGATCTACAGCTTCGCTGGTGAGGAGCAAACACTGGAACTCAGCGACAAGGACCCCAAGGCAGCCCAGGCCGCGGATAAGCTTTCCCTGCAGAACTATGGCCGTCCCTACACTGACGAGGGCAAGCCCCGGGGCAGCTACTATGGCCATGCTAAGCACTTCCCCCATTCCTTCCCAGATTTCTAGGAGT
>CDEZ01023828.1:0-14747 GCA_000826365.1 Acanthamoeba royreba
TTCGCACCTTACCTATCCCCTCCCTCGGACAAACCGAAATTTTGTAGAAATTTTGCCAAACTTCCACAACTCCGGAGAAACCCATTTCCGCTGCATTCCTGGGTTGTCTCGCCGAAGTGCAACAACCTCCTGACAAGATCCCATCATGGGGGTGGGTGGCTGATTTCCGGTTCACCTCGGGGGGCACTGTATCGCAAACAACTTCCAGAGAGTGAGCTGCTTTCAGTCCGGACCAAGAATTGGAACTTTAAAACAAGCACAAGAGACAATAAAGGCCGATGAGTTCGTACGTACCGCACAGTTAGTTGGCTATCGCATTATTTATCATTCGCTTTCGCTCTTTTTCTTCGCTCTTTTTAAGTTCGCGCACGTATGTCGGGCTAGTCTTACACCTCAAACCACATTTCCCACTCCAGAGACGAGGAACAAGACCCGTCCGTCCTGCACGACATCAGTCTAGAGGAAGGAGAGGAAGGGGATGATGATGACATAGGTCACTCGTCCGCAAGTGCGACTGATGGGAGCAAGAAGGACGGTGCATCAACGCCACCATCGCCTCCACCATCACCTCCTCCGTCAGTGCCACCCTTCACGTCCGTCACCAGCCCACAGAAAGGAGAAATGGATCTGGAGAAAGCCCTCGGAAGCTTCCCGTCCGCGAATACAAAAAAGAGCGGTCTGGACGACAAACTGAAAATTAAGACATGCCGCGACAAGGAGCATGAGGAAGATGAGGAAGACGAGGAAGGTTTTGGAACCAACCATGTGGACGAGCGACGATGGCGCTTTGCCCGCAAGATAGGCCTCACGAAGTTCGGCACCCTATTCTGGGGCACGGTGCTGCTCGTGCCGATGGTCTTTATCATTATGATCCTCTTGATACCGCTTGGAAATCCCAATTCGGTGTTTGATGGAGACGGCTCATGGCCATTCATATTCTTCGTGAACCCTCTCATCATGGCTCTCATCGCGTACCTTAACCTAACGCCCTATTGGGGCTGCCACGGTGACGAGCGACCGTTCACATTGTTTCCCGAGAAATGTACGGAGCTTCTCATTCCATCCGTAATCAAAGGAAAGACAATACTAACTGATCTCCGTGCCTGCAGTGCCAATCATGACGGCAGTGTACATTCTTGAAGTGGGCATTATACTTCCATTGGTGCTCCTATTCGGCTATTTCAGCTTTATCGGACTTGTCTCTCTCGGAATCTCATTTGTGATCGCCTTCTTCAGTACGTACGCTCCAGCGACGAACGAATTCTGGGCTAACCTATCGTATACAGGCACATGGGTATGGCAGCGATTAAGGGGCCGTGAGTCCATGATTGTAATGTTTCGCCAGTACATGAAAGTGGTCACACTATTGTACATTCATTTGGTCATCCTTGCGGTTTACGTAATTCTCTTTCGCGAGCTACCGGGCGATGTGCAACCGGTGCTCACCTTTGCTCTAGCCATAGTCGTTTTCATCAACAGAAAGGTGCCCTCCTCGCGTACTTGCCCTCAATGCTCTAGTATCTTGCGATTGATCTTGTCGTTCCTCCAGATAATGCTGTCGTTCACAGACCCCTTTCCCATCGAGTTGGCAATGCTCATCTCAGGTTTTTGGATCAACAACTTGAGTGACATGGTACGAAATCCTCTGCCCTTCTAGAGATATCTATGCACGTTTACTTACAAAAGGACGTGCAGTTCCAAACGTTAGCGTTCCCGAATGTGAAGGACCCACTGACTTTCTTGTACATGTGGTTGCTCAGCTTTTTCGGCGATGTTGCCAACTTGGTCTTCTTAACAGCACAGTACGTCTTTGGTCTTTATTCCGTTGATCTCTTCAGAAACACTAAAATGTATTCCGTCTTACAGATGGTTCCGATTCCGCGTGTGGATCAAAGCGGTAAGAGGATTCATGCATCCTTCTATCCTCAAAGTTTGACTGACATGTCTCCTCCTTTTTCAGGTCCTCACCGGCAAGTGTCGTAAGATGCCGAAGCCAATCTTCGAAGACACGAATCCGGATGAGCGTGGCCATTCTAATAACAGACCAGGTAAGCCGTGTTCGGTTTGCAGATGCGGTAGGGAGGACATCACTTAATAGCAACAATCCAGGCTATCGGCGCCGGCAAGCTCGATTCTACTTCTGGCGAATCACAAGCAAAGTAGTAGCGTCGATATTCTATCTCACAGTTTGCTCAGTTATGCGTTACTACGACTTTAACAATCAATACTTTAACTTTTCGGATGATCCGTACACTGTCATCACCTCCTCTGGTGGTACGCTGCTTCATGCATGATTCCTTCCCTATCCTGAATGCACTGAGACTACCCTACAACCAGGTAAGCACCCGAATGTGCTATCATCGGAAGACTACATTCACAGCATTATCTACGTATCGTGCAACCTGCCGGTCACCTTGCTTGCCGGTCTTGTCGGTTATGCGCTCATCCGATGGCACTACCGTGACACATTCACCCAGCTCAAGCCGATCGCGAAAACCCTTGCACGAAACCACACCTTCATCGGCTTCATCGCAGCCATAATCGCTCACAACAGCCTCATGGCTATCGTATTCCTGCAGTACCACCAGCGAATCTGGTGGTACGATCTGGGTTTCATTTGAGCCTACCGCGGCACCATATTGAACTAAAAGATTTCAACATTTTCTCAAATTCAAAATTATTTCGAACAATTTAAATGATTTCGAAATATCCAGAATCGGAATTAGTTGTTTACGAAAAGATGGAGAAGAGGAGCGCAGGACGAACAAGCCAGAATCAGATTCGGGCAATCACTGCGGACGTGAGTCCCCTCAACAAACCGGATGGCTCAGTCAAGTACACCGCTGGTATTTGATTGTCTTAATCATTCGCAAATCTTTCTTGTCCACGGATGAATGCAAATTTGCATTCCGCCTTGATTTGCGGTTTTTTGTCACACAAAAATTTACATCTCTATTTGATTCACTTTTCTGGGCATAATTTGTAAAATGTCTACCATACTTTAATCCAAATTCTATTTATTCGATTTTGGATTAAAATAAAAATGCTAGATTTTGGAGTAAATAATTGATATAATATTGAAGACATTTTTTTCTTGGCCGCAGGCAGGACATCAGTGATGGTGGCGGTTTATGGTCCGATTGAAGTGAAGCACAAGGACGAGATACTCGACCGCGCCACCATCAAGGTTCACTGGAGCCCAAGCAGTGGCATTGGAGGTACGAGTATATCGATAGTGTTGCTGACTCGCAGGTGGCAGTCAATGCAAACTTGAGACTTCAGCGGAGCGTTCATGACATGCACATGATCTGATGAAATACATGATCTGAATTGTTTTGTTGTGTGTACAGGCCCTGCGGAGAGGGAGAAGGAGATGATTGTAAACAAAGTCGTCCAAAACGCGATCATCGCTACACTCCATCCTCGAACGCTTATCGAGATCGTCGTACAGGTCCTTTACGATGATGGCGGCGTACGCATGCATCTGTTTATCTGCTCTGCAACGAATACTGAGACGCGTATCTCGCCTTGTAGGTGCTCTCAGCAGCGATCAATGCGGCGTGCCTGGCACTCGTAGACGCTGGCATTCCTCTCAAGTACTCTTTCATCAGCTACTCGGGATGACTCTTATTTGACTGAACCGCTTCCTCTTCATGGGTGCAGGTCGTGGCTTGCCTCGATCACATGTGCCATCAGCAAAGATGGTGTATTAGTGTTGGATCCCGATTACCATGAAGAACAGGTATTGCATCTTCATCCTCGGTCTAGTCTGAACCGTGTTTTCACTGTGCCTTCGTCGGTGTCTGCAGACTGCGCGAGCTTTGCTTTTGTTCACATTCAACAACCAAAACAACGGTATGGTGGCCAGTCACAGCTTCGGCCTACTGCAAAAGGGCGAGGGTGAGGGCGGGGACTTCTATCTTTCGTGTTTGACCGCTGCTCGATCCGCAGCACTTACTATCTTTGCCTACTATGCTGACGCCTTCAAGCGCCTCTATCAGCATCAGCAGTGAACCAATATAACCTTTCTCCATGATCTGTCACTGTGTACTTGATTGCGGTATAACTCCTGAGTATTCGCAGGCTCACACCTGCAAGATCTCAATTGCTCTTCTTCTTGATAATGGGCGAACCCTTGAACCAAGGCACAAGAACAGACGTGGTACGTTGGTACTCGATGAAGGCCTGGCGTCGCTCGGGCTTTTCCAGCATGCGCTTCTCGACCATGAGTGTCACCGTGGCAAGGCAGAGCGAATTGATGAACGTTCCCGCCACCATGTACCACTGACCTGTCGTAAAAGCAGAGCAACGCATCAGCTCTCATTGAATAATCGCAGTTTGAATGCGTCACTGAGCGGCCGTACCAAGATAGACAGAGTACAAAGAGAGAGCCCACCACCACAGTTGCTCTCCAAAGTAGTTAGGGTGTCTGCATAAGGCCAAAGAGAGTGAGAAACAATCAAGATCTAGCTTGATGGTTATAACATTACCTGGAATAGTACCAGAGGCCGCTATTGAGAAGGAGCTGCTTGGGCTTGCCCTGCTGTTCGCGCTTCTCGTTGGTAATCATGAACTCACGCAGTTGAGTGTCGGCGAAGTAGGCAATCACAATTCCGGCCAGGCACAGGTCAACAAACAGGGAATCCCACACTACGTCGAACGGCGGGCCGGGTGGCAGAGACGTGACAGCGGAGGTCGCATTTACAGCAGGAACCGGGGAGAGTAGTGTGCGGAGGCCGAGGAGGTCCGCAGGCGCAAGTGAATTCGGAAGCGGCGAGAGAGTGGGGAAGTGGACGGAGTACAGCGGAAGGCAAATGCCAATAAGTAGCACATGCTGCGAAAGATAAACGAGAGGAAACGAGAGCAAGGGCCACAACAAAGTGAAGCGCTTCCTCATGTCGGTGAAGCGCCAATCCTCGCGAGCACCAAGCTGCCATTCCTCCCTGATTAACAAATACAATACGGTCATCAATCAGAGGAGCTGTTAAGCACAATAAGCAATACAGTAGTTATACATGCCTGCGAAAGTATGAATGTGTGAGACGTATGCTCCATATCCATACTAAGGCGAGCGTCACAGCGGAGCGGATCGGATCCGCGGCAGTTGCTGCATACAAACAGAAAATAGCAGCGCTAGTGTTAGACTTTAAGTCTTGAGATGAAGCATCAAGCATACCAGCAGGATGGGCAGCAAAGAAGTGACCGATGAGAACAGGTATAATCGTCCAGTACGGATCAATGAGCTGCAAGACAGGAATCAGTAAGAATGGAGCTAGCTGCTGATGAAGATGATCATCAAGAATCTATACTCGTACCCAAGTGGATCCCTGGAAGAGACTGATGAGCCAGAACAGGACATTCACGTTGAGAAAGAAGAGCACGTTGACTAACGCCAGCGGATGCTCGGTCGCCCAACGACACACCTGCTCCGGACCGATCATCGTCGCCTCGGTGGTGGCCATGTCGTCAGGCACCAGCCAGGCAGGCACCTTCACGCTCCACTCGGAACTGCTGCCAGCGTTGTTGCACGCGCCGGCGTTCGAATTGAGCCACCACATGAACAGGATGGAGGGCAGCGGCACGACCACCAGCAACACCGCATTGAGGACCTGGTTGTTGCGCCACGTCCACTGCCGCTGCTGCACTCCACTGCCACCTGGGCCACTTTTACTGCGCTCTGCTGCCTTTTTCGTCTTCATCTACATATCCAAATGTTTTTTTTGAAAAGAAAGATATAATAGAGGTTCAAGTTAGTGTTAAAATGAAAGTTATTATTTCTGTGCATTTTAAATTCACTCAAATGGATTGAGGACGAAGAACAGTACCTGCTTGTGTTTTAAGATGAGGAGAGATGTGGAAATGTGCAGTTCCTTGCCTGACTGACAGCAAAGAAACACATTTGCGTAATATTAACGCAAGCATACCATATTCATGTCTCGAATTCCTGTGATATTGATGGAATTTCACGTATGTTCCCTTTTGTGGCACAAAACAAAATTTTATGTTGAAAGCGTTTTGAAACATCTTGAACAACTTTTTTCGTGTGCATTGATCACACACGTTACTGCCACTGGTAGACCTTGACTGACTTGAACAGCCAGTACGCCTCAGCAAATTCCTTAGGGTTGTACTAGGCAAGATGAGAAGAATAACTTGGATTAGTCTATGACTTTAAAGGATATCAAGTTAATGTGTAGCATGTACCTGGACAAAGTTCTGGCAAGAGGAATACTGACCACAACCAGTGTTCTTCCACACCCAGCTGTCTCCAGCCCAGGTGCCACAGAAAGTAAGGTTGATGATGATTTGATGGTCGTAGAAGTGGGATGCAGCACAGTTACTTCCAAACTGGAAGTGAGCATAGGGCCTGATGATTCAACAAGAAGGATCATCAACAAGTTGCTGAAGCAAGAGACAAAATGGCAAACGTACTTGCCCCAGGTGCTAGGATTGGGCTGGCCGATCTGGATGTCACGGGGAATCCTGTCCCTCCAGAAGTACCAGATCTTGATCCCTTCCTTGTTCCACTCTGGTTGACGTGTTAGCGTATGGGAAGGAAACACGCTCATGCCACAACTTACCAGTGGCATAGATGCCGCCTCCTCTTCTGTTCAAGGCTTCACCGTAGTTGGTCTCGTTGGCGATGATGCCACAACCCTGAATGATTGACATGAAGGAATAGTCGTGTACCAGATTGAGGCCCTTACCGAAGGCATCGACGTAGCAGTTGGACAGCGTCTGACCATTATCTGCTCATGCATACAAAGACCACGAATGTATGTCTTTCCTCACAAACATGACCCATGTACCAGGTTTTATTCGTACAGTTATCCCAGTGGCCGGTGAAGGAAGAAGTGGGCACTGAACTCATATCACAGTTCTGCGTCGTGTGCAGTGTAGACTGCACCATGCAAACATGTCCATCAACCATTATCGCACTTCTCCACACCAAGCTCAATGTACCTTGTCGATAGTATCCCTGTTGACGCCCTCGATGATGTCTATCTCGCCACCCTGAGGCCAGTTAGGTCCGCACAGCCAGAAGGCAGGCCATGTGCCTGCAGACATTCACGCAGAGACTCAGAACAAGCTGAGATCCAACATGAAGCCGCGCCATAGCAGAGGTACCGCAGCCGGTAGGCATGTGTGTGAGATCAGCGAGGAAGAGACCACTGTTGAAGGTCGCCTTGGAAGAGATACGAACGGCAGCACGGCCGCGACCGCTGGAGACGGACGTGTGATCGGCTCCGATGTAGACGCCATTGCCGGAAGTCGAGATAAGGCCCCAAGCTGTAATTATAGGAGTTAAAAAACGCGTGGTACAATTTCAACAATTAAACAAAATAAAATAAATAATGCTATGTATATAAAAAAGATGGAAAAATATTCAAGGTACCTTGAGCCTGCTCACGAGTGACGTAGTCGACGTAGCCGTTGGTAGGATCGTTGGCGGACCAGAAGTCGAAGTGGTCGAAGAAGCTCGACCCAGAGAAGTCGTGGCTGAGCACGTACCCTCCACGAACACCCGTCGCTGCTGCCAGCAGCACCAGGGTCAGTGTCGCTACTACACTAGTGAACCGAGCGCGCAACAGCTGCGCTCCTCTTGGTTTAGCTCCGATATTGGACATGTTTGCTGTTTGTTGTGGTTTGTGTGGTGAATGCACTGATGTCGCGACCCTTTTATTGCGTGTTGGTGCATAGAAGATGAAGGACAGTGACAGGCATGGGCAAGGCAACAAGAGGGTTCCCAAAGGTGAGTAGGATTGGTCCTTGAGCACCGCGGCAGGTCTGGGATTGGACCCACACGCGCGTGTGTGGAGGTACGTCCGAACCAACCACTGGTGGCAGAGGACGAGGTTGACAATAATGATTGATCAGCTCTGGAAAATGGGGTGGAGGTTCTTATGAAGGAACGACTTCTACCCTCCACAGGAAGGTGACGTAGACCTAGGTTCTTGTGGTGTCACATGCTATGCATCGTTCAATCTTCGCGGTACTTAAAGTAGACCTCCTCATACCCACAGGAATCCTCCCCACTATCAAGTGAGCGAACAACGCCATAAGTTTGATATCCTCCTATCTCGACACAAAGTATATGTCCTATATGTTACCTGAACTACATGAAAGTCACTTCAAACAGACCTTAATAAATATCAGATATGTATTGTCTCTCGAAGAGCAGTGTAAAGGATCGCAAGCTCGTTAGGGTACAGATAGTGGGGGTGAAGTAGATGTACAATGGTGGTACGGTATCAAAAAAGGAAGATCCTAGCTGTAGATAGGCTGCACTTTAAGGATCTTGGTGCTTTCAGTAGAGGACGAATTAGAGGTATCGTCACCGTCGGACGACGCCAAAGCCAAGAGATGCTTGTCATGACGCATGAGAACATCGCCGAGTCTGGTAAGGCCGAAGAAGACGACAAAAGAGAGCGTAAGAATGCCCAACACCAGGATGATTAATCTGTTAACACAGTCGTCGAGATGCATGAGTTTAAAGTGACTGCTGCAGCGATTGACCATCAGGATACGTACGGTATGGTGAGCGAAATGATGATCAGGGCGGCAACAAATTGCACGACGTCCGCGACATAGAGGAAGATGGAGAGAAGTATACGATGGACGAACGAACTAAGGAAAGAACCGAGTGGAGCGCCCACAGATACAATCGATGCGCTCACCCAGAAGTAGTCAATCGCCTCAGTTTGCATTCCTGGAAAATCACACCAATCGTTTAAGTTTTGTGGCTAGATGAGCTGATTGTCGGGTCTTGGTTTGTACCATCCATGAGGATGAACTTGGCCAACATGCCGACAGTACAGTTCCACGCTTGGAGCACGACTGAAAGGTATGATTGAGCAACAACTTCAAGCGTAAACCAGGCAGGGAAAAGAAAGTCGTACCCGTGGTCGGCGTGGCTGTCTTTTCGGATACTCGGAAGAAAAGTGTGAGCACACTGAACGTACAGATGTCCAGACCACTGTACGATGAGAACTAAGCTCAATAAATAGAGCAACCACTGTAAAATGCTCATTACCTTCCGAATATGGCAGTCAGAATGCCTCCGATGAAACCGAAAGTCATCAGCACGGCTGCTCGCCAGTTGCTGTGTGGAACAAAAGGTCAGTCAGCGAGCAGAGCAAGAAGGATAACGGAGACGCACTTGAAATTCTGTATCGTCAGATGGACTTCACGATCCTTGATCAGGTTCAAACAGAACAATGCAGCCGCAAAGCCCAACCAAATGCTAAAAGAACGCGCTAAGTCATTACCATATGATGTCAAGAATAAATACAATAAATGACGCACCTTACAAAAGCAAGTTTTGACTCGGCAGACGGAACGTGTGGTGCCACCCACTGCAGGCCAACAACGACTCCGAAGGCTCCTCCACACGATGAGAAGAGGAGCGCGTTGTACTCGATTCTGATCTTTTGATACAAAATTGTGAATGCTGCACAGTTCATGCCCACGCTCTGTGTCATCAGAGACATATCTACAGGAGTTCGGACATGAGTACACTTCTGAGTGTGATGTTGGATCGGTAATATAAGTACCTCTGGCAACGACCGGCGAAATCTTGAAGAAGAGCGTCATCACAGGAAATGCTATGGCTGATGCACCTTCCGATGTCGCTCCAGCCACCATACTAGCTGTAAGTTGGTTGCAATGTAAGGAGTGAGACAACCTTGTACAAAAGTGTAGATGCATAGCAAGGCAACGGAGGTTATGACGTACCAAAGAGCATGGTGATGGTCATAAAGTATTTATCCTCGAAAAGGTAGTAGTTGTCCAGGATGGTCATCGCGGTGAGCCACGACGTCCAGACAACGACGATTGGCAGTAGCACCGCCAGCCATCGCGGGCGCTTCCATATAAACTCTCGATACAGCCAGTTATTGTACCTGCATTACATATTATATTAGAAGGGACAACTAAACTCCTAAAATATGTGTAATAAAAATGAGACAAAATCATTAATTAAGAAATCTCCTTAAATGGGAAATCCGGAGAATCAAAAAATGACAAATAAAACGAAGCAAGAAGAGAGAAAAGCTTGGACGAGAAGAAGGCCTACCAGGCACCATCAGGCACAGGCTCGAGGTCGAGGTCGCGATACTGACCCTCGGCAAAGAGCTCGCGCAGGCTGGCCATCATACGCTGCTGCACTCCAATCCGGTCCGGGAGGGCATCGAGTCCCAGCTCGTCCTCCAGCGTGCGACCGCCTTTTTCGTTGCCGTTTGATGAGGGCTGCTGCCGCTTCGCCGCATCCACGGGCTCCGCTTCAGGGTCAGCTTCTCCCGTGCTCTTGCCGTGCTTGGCACGGCCGTCCATCTCGAGCAGCTGTGTGAGTTGGGTACAAGAATGGTGGTGCCCGGGTGATGCTCAGTCGCCGGTACGACCGAAGGGATTTTGCTGCCCACTTTTCATCTCAGAGTTGGTGTGACGTGTAATTGGCTGATTGGCGCTTTTTTTCCGTGGTTTGGCTCATTGGCCCGCCGCGAGGAAGAGGCAGAAACCTACCACTCGCGTTCCTCGTAAAGCTCTTCGTCGCTGTCACTCGCACCAGCTTTCTCCACACTCGCCTTTTCGTTCTCCTTTTCCTCATTCACCACCATCATCAGGATTTGATTTGGCGTTGTGGGCGATCCCCCTGACTGGATTGGTCGGTCTTCGTAGCTTGTGGCAGCTGCGTGTATTGCACATGCCATTTGCTGTTTGGTTGCACGATATTCTTCTGCCTCTTCTGCAGCTTCGCCCATGGGTGTCGTGGCCCTTTCCTGTTGCATTCTCAGCTTGTTCTCCTCTTCCTCTTCAATCTCGTCCTCTTCATCCCTTCGTTCGTCTCTTGTTTCGGCGCCATCATCCCATTCCTCGATCTCATCGTCGCTCGCCGACGGCGGACGCACTTGTGGTTTGTGAGACTCATCATCTGCTGCCACTTGCACGTCCTGAGTCGTACGTGAGATGGCCAGACTTGACGCACCACGCTTGAGGCTGGCAAAGAAACGCTGCGTGGATCCATCGTCTTCAGCTTCATCACCATCGTCATCTTTCTTTTGTTGCGCTTTGTGTTGGTTGGCAGATTCATCGTGAATGGTCTGTGGTTCTTGCCTCCGCTTCTCCACAAAACTGGCCACACCTTCTTCATTGTCACTTTTGCTCTCTACTACCTCTTTACTCTTTCCGTTCTTACCACTGCGCTTCCTTCGCTTCCTGTCCTTCTCGTTGGTCTTCATCTGCTTCATCTTTTTCTTTCGTTTCCGCTTGAGAGCGATCTCATCTTCATCATGAGTATCCCGTCTTCGTTCGTGGCTTTCGTGTTCTCCCCGCCCCTCTTGGTCCTCGTTTCCAAAGCACTCATCGTCTTCTTCATCTATTCGAATTCGTTTGCTTGGTCGGAGGCCATCCTCTTGCCTTCGATTACTCTCTCCTTTGCTCTTCCCTTTTCGTTGTCGGTTCTGCGCATCTTCGTCGTCCGGTGGCTCGGCTGGTGTTGTGTCTATTGAATCCTCAGTTGTTTGCTTCGAGGGTTTGATCTCTGCCGTAGGGATGTCTCGGTCCTCACCTGAGCGTACCTCATCGAGACGTGCGAAGATAATGTCGATCAGCTTCTCGACGTTCTTTTGTTTGCCACTCCGTCCTTCTGATGGCTCCACGCCCAGACGCCGGCACACGGCACGCAGCAAGCCATCAGAGAAACAGCGAAGATAGTTCTGTATCCCTACTCGATACACGCTCTCATCAAGCAACCTCTGCAACTCCTGCAGGATGTGGAGAATGTCAGTGCTGCCTCTAAGAAGCTGGCACGAAAAGAGACGAACCTCCAGTTGGTAGGCCTTTAGTTCATCGTCAGTGGCATAACTACCATCGTCCATCTCAAGGTCCGTGCGCACGAGAGTTAACACGTCCTTCAAGCTAGCCTGCGAACAAGGCAGCGATCAATGCGCAATCACAGACGCATTGAATCAAAATGAGTTGCAGCTCAACGAACTGTGTACCTCGTCAGCGTCGCATGCGCGGCACATGGTCGCCATGAGCTCTACATTCGCCACGTACTGCCTAGCATATCTCTGTGTCAGGAAAAGGATCATCAGCTTCATCGCCATGGCCACCTTCGTGTGGAAACCAAACCATCGGGCCGAGCTCGCACAGGATCTCGGTGAGGCGCTTGGCGACGACAGGCCTGCTCTTGGGGTTGTTCCCCCCGTGGTCGATGGGCACTGGGTCCAGCGCTGTCCGCAGGTCGGCCAGCTTGAGGCCGGCCACCAGCGCCTTGACCCCGGCCTGCCGGATCCGCGCTTCGGCGTCGGCCACCAGCACCGCCCGCAGTTGGACGGCCTCTTCCCTGGAAATGGGAGCCGTCTCCGCCGCTTCCCCGTCCTCTTCCTCATCTTCAAGCCCATCTCGGGAGATGTTCAACGAATCTCGTCTCCTCTGCTGCTGGTGTTGTTGTCTATTGTCTGCCTCTCCATTGTGCAAATCTTGATGAAGATTATGATGATGATTGGAGAGGCGACCAGGACTACTACGAGGGTGGTGCCGTCGTTGGCCTCGCAGACGATCATCGTGCTCGATTCGGGCGAGGAGCTCCTCTTCCGTGGCGCTCAGCTTGCGCTGGGGCGCGTAGCGGTAGAGCCGCGCCAGCAGCAGATTCGATAGCCGGTCCAACAGCAGTCGTGGCCCAAAAGGCACCGCCATGACTGGCGACCCCGCAGCGCCCCGTCCGCTCTCCTCTTCCCCAGAGCCTTCGTACATCCAAGGCCGCACACATTTTAGCGCGCATTCTTGGAAGTTTTTTGTTATTGTTTCGTTTTTGGTTGATTTTTTCAAATCTTTCCAAATGATTTAATTAGGGTCTGTAAAACCTTGGAACTCGAACCCCGCTGAAGCCACGGTGGCCCGCGGTCGGTACCGGTGCTGGTTTGATCCTAAAAAATGATTATGTGCTACACCGTCGGGTTTGTGAGCCACCCTGCAACTGCCAGATAGTTGCCCGCACTAACAAGATTAATGAATCTTTCAAAATTCAAAAAGGAAACATTACAAAAATGGAAAAAGGCACACGAGTTCACGCAACAGAAAAGTGTGCGTTGAAGCTGCGAAGGAACGGTCCGCTGGGAAGAGAAGAAGAAAACAGAATTCCCTCTTAAGCAACGCATACGTGTTGGTCTAACGGCCCAACTCACGATAGAGAACAGCGGAGAAGAAGCATCAAGGTTTATTTATCACGGGGGAACAGGAAACGGAGGAGCCCCAAGAATCCTTGGTTGTAAGAGGATAAAAGAAAGGTGTCGCATCATCTTGTAGATAGATAGGAGGAGGAGGCCAGATGATGCAGCGTTCGACCGATGACGGCGTGGAGTCAGACAAGGATAAGGACAGGGAGGAGGGAGGAGGCTCCCTCATTGTGGGATCAGTCATCATCGCCGGAGCGGGGAGCCTCAAAACGGTGCAAAGAAGAACGATCAAGAAGGCCACCAGCACACGGCAGAACATGCAGTTAAGCACTGAGAGGAAATCTAACAGCCTCGTCTCGCTGCCTGACCGACCTCGCCGTTGCTCCCTCGCCGACCATGCTGCGGGAGGGGAGAACTCCAACAGCGCGGACACTGAGAGCGTGCAGAAGGTCAGCGACCACGAAGCCAAGGCCATGAAGCGACGCAGCATCCAGCTGGACTTTATCCACTTGAAGGAGTTGAAGGAGGAGCGTGACCGCGATGACAAACGCGGCAGCGAGGAGATCAGACGGAAGGAGCGAGACAGGGATAGGGGAGATAAGGACAAGGAGAGAGACAAAGACAAAGACAAAGAAAGGGACAAGGACAGAGAGAAGGACAAGGAGCGAGACAAGGAGAAGGACAAAGAGAAGGACAAGGAGAGGGACAAGGACAAAGAAAGGGACAAGGACAGAGAGAAGGACAAGGAGAAGGAGCGAGACCGAGACCGTGAGCGTGAGCGAGAGAAGGAGAGGGAAAGGGAAAGGGAGAGAGAGAAGGAGAGGGAGAAGGAAAAGGAACGCAGGCGGTTGCCCTCTGAGAGATCGATATCATCTTCATCAAGCCTCTCCAGCCACTCTTCAAGGGGTGACAGTGACCGCGAGCGAGATAGAGACAGGGAACGGGAACGAAGGAAGGAGAAGGACAAAGAGAAGGACAAGGAGAGGGACAAGGACAAAGAAAGGGACAAGGACAGAGAGAAGGACAAGGAGCGGGACAAGGAGGGCAAGAAGGACAAAGATTCCGACAAAGATTCGCCATACCGCCGCGACAAGGCAAAGCGTGACCGCGAGCGGGACAGATCAGATCGAGAGAGGTCGGAAGGTAAGGACCGCGAGAGGGACCGCGACCGCGACCGTTCGGACCGGGAGAGGGCAGAAGGCAAGGACCGTGAGAGGGACAAATCGGGCTCGCGACGCGAAGAGCGAGACCGGGAGCGCGAACGCGAACGCGAGCGAGAGCGAGAGAAGGAGAGGGAGAGGGGCCGCGACACGCCTGATGTCGTGCGTCCCCGCATGGAGGACATTGACCTGCGCAAACTCGCTAGGGGAAGCGCCATGGTCAAGTCGGGATCCTCTTCAACTCGCTCACCCCGCTCACCACGGTATATTGCACTTTCCCTCCTGTTGAACGTGTGTCTTTGTCCTGGCGTGTGAGGCATACAAGACTCATACGTTGATTACAGGCGAAAGAAGGATAAAGCGAAGCGACCCACGAGGACCGATAGCCACTCGCCGAAGCGGAGAGATA